>JBBMKE010400461.1:0-12552 GCA_037834125.1 Lippia alba | reverse complement strand
TTTACAAATTTCGTTAGTGGATTTCATGAAAACAAGAAATATAGGGACTATATTGTAATATTCAAAAGAATATGGACTGACTTGTAATTAGATCTAAATGCAGGGTAATTGGATGTAATTTTCCCTATATATAATACACGTGTGTGTAAATATTTAAGCTGATTTTGTTTGCTCGAATATGTTGCTTAGGAGTTAGGAGTATTAAGTGAACTATCTGATGGTGGCTCTTCACTGGACTTCCTCAGGGATATGACATGTCTATCAACCGTTTAAGGATGATATAAATATTACAAACCATATCTTCAAATTCTGCAAATTAATTGCTTTAAGACTCGATACCTTTGTTTTTTAGTCAATTTCACAGTTTGATGCTCCTATAAGTATTTTTCCCAGTGAAAATTTGATTTTCAATATATATTTAGGGATATAATTTACATGGTGATTAATTCCTCTCCAGGGATTTGAGTTTCAATAATCTGATGGGACAAATTCCGGCCTCACTATTCAATAGCAGGTCCCTCACAAATATGTAATTAGTTCTGAACTACTTTTTATTATTCAATCTGTTGAGATACTTACATTGCACAAAATTGCTAACTTTCCGAGTTAATGTCTTATATTTTGGCCGGAAAAAAATTTGTACCAAAATTGCAAAATGGGTTGAGTTGGTATACCAATTTTGCATTTTCCTCCTTAAATAAATGATTCTCCTTTCCAACAACGTGGGCTTTTATATAAGGTGGCCATTTAAATTAATACTTACATTGCCTTTCTCAATCTTCAGGTTTCTTGGTAATAACAGATTAACTGGTGAAATGCCGTCCCAAAAGAATCCAACACTCAGAAATATGTGAGTTTATACTTTCAGAAGTAATAAGACCAAAGATATTTTCACCAACTAAAATTAGTACATTAATACAAAGTTCTCTGACATCTAAAAAGAATTTGTGTTTTTCCATACATTCGTAACATGCTAATTTTTTGTGCAGAGATTTATCATACAACGAGTTATCAGGAAGCTTTCCGACTTGGCTCCGTGAGCAGAACTTACAAGAGTATGATCCTACACTTTGAATTTGTATTCCAATATATGTATATCATGTTATATAACCCTTTCCAACATTTTTGAAACCGCTCTAGCTCACACGGACAAGTGACGACATGTACTTCGGATGCAGTAGTTTAGTTTCCATCAACTTTACCATCCGATCATTTTCTTCTGATCGCGACAGCAAGTAAGTTTAGGAACCCAACTTCAAATTTAGATTTGCATTTCACTAGCATCCCATATTTCACCTAACAAAGAAATAGATAAAATTAAAGCTGATCGTAACTATTTCTTTCCCTTCTCTTTAGCACTTTGCTATCTTAACTGAATTGTCTTCAGAGGAATTTCCCTTGAAACCGGCCGGATTCGCCTATTTGTAAGTTAATCATGATATTCAATTATTTTGGCACCTTTCATTTTACTTACGTTGTATTTGACACCATAAAATTTTAATTTGTATGTAGAGCAACTCATTTGCAAAAATTTTAAAATAGGGATACTTACACTAACACAACTGGAAATTTGACATAATTACACAAACTACACTTGAGATTTGAGAAATTACATCATTTTCCCCTGTCAAAAAATTTCGTCTTATTTGGATGGATGATTATTTTGTGGTCGACGTATCAAATGGATCATGCAGACGACTCTGAGGGAAATAGTACAAAACCAGAATCTTATGGGATATCTGTCAAGCATCGAAGCGTCAAATTAGGAACCCGAATCCAATAGAGAATCCGATTCCAAGAAAGAATAGAAATCTAATCCGATAAGGATTCAGTCCGATTCTCCTCTATTTATATACGGACCTCTGCCAAATTCTCCCACGCTAATGAATTTATTTTCTTTTACGTATGATTAAGGTTTAGATTTGGTGGCGTTTTCTTCCATGACGGAGGTGCGAACACGTGCGATCATCTTTTCTTTCTTTCGGTAAGATCTTTCTTTTATAATAATCAAAATCGGTTTGATTATCTTCGATGAACAAGGAATTCGTTTGGATAAGGAATTGCAAATGACGAGTTGAGGAATTAAGGGAGTATAAAGGAGTTTAAAGTCCTCGTGTTAGATTATGGTGTTCGATATTCTTGGATCAAAATCCGTTTGAAGAAAAAGGAATTCCTTTGAAAGAGTTTGGAAACAACGAGTTGACGACCTTGATTCTTTATCAAAGAAAGGGGATATAGCGAAAATTTCTGGGTATTGTTTTGGGTAAGAGTTTAACTTTCTGGGTATTGTTTTGGGTAGGAAGAGGAGTTATTTTTTTAAGGGAGTTAGCTCTCGGCTATTCTGGCGTGAGCCGGTCCAACCTTTTTCACCTCCTTCAAGTATCCGGATACCATGGTCTTGCAGGCTCAGATTAAAATAATTACGCAGGGAACATTCGTTCCGACTGATATCCCCTGCTACTTGAATATTACCACTGACGTGCATAGATTTTTTAATGCTCAGCGCATGAGATACTTCCATTTGGCCTTTTGTCCTCATATTAATAATAATGCTATTTGGCTTGAGAAAGGTAGGCTCTGTTTTTTGCAGGGTAATGGAGTTCTCAATTTGATTATGGACATGACAGAGAATAATTGTGTTCTATCTAATGATGTTGGCAATCATACATTTCGGAAGGAGCCTCAGATTACTATTAGCTCTGATTATTCACTCTTTCAGAATTAGTATCTCCATTTCCCTCAACAGCGCTTTTGTTAGTTTGGCCACAGTTAGTCTGAATTCAGTTTTAAGTAGTAAGTGTTCTGCTTTTGTTAGTTTGGCCACAGTTAGTCCGAATTCAGTTTTAAGTAGTAAGTGTTCCGGGTCTGTCCGAATTGGGAATAAGCCTTTGAGCCGTACTAGTTTGAATCTTGTCGTGCCTCTGAAGGTTGACTCGATTGTCGAGGCCTGGACCTTAACTGCTTGCTGGGTTGTCATAGCTGAAGTTTGGCCACAGTTAGTCCGAATTCAGTTTTAAGTAGTAAGTGCTCCGACCTCCGAGTCTGTCCGAATTGGGAATAAGCCTTTGAGCCGTACTATTTTGAATCTTGTCGTGCCTCTGAAGGTTGACTCGATTGTCGAGGCCTGGACCTTAACTGCTAGCTGGGTTGTCGTAGCTGAAGTTTGGCCACAGTTAGTCCGAATTCAGTTTTAAGTAGTAAGTGCTCCGACTTCCGGGTCTGTCCGAATTGGGAATAAGCCTTTGAGCCGTACTAGTCTGAATCTTGTCGTGCTCTGAAGGTTGACTCGATTGTCGAGGCTTGGACCTTAACTGCTAGCTGGGTTGTCGTAGCTGTGGTCAACAAATCCTCAAATGGGACTAATAGCTTGGGGTATTGTATTAATTACGCTGGCCCGAGGTTGTGCTTGCCTCATCTGTTTCGTGGGCATTTCTGTACTTGCTCTTTGTTGGATGTTTGGATTCACAATGCTCAAAAAAAAAAAAAATTATTAGATACCACTTAATCCAGATTCTTCAGAGTCTATAGCCAACCCGCACCCTTATTACCCGTGAATATCGTCCCACATCTTTATGGGTCTTCTACTCTCGTAGAAGATAAGGCTCCAACATTAGGCTTAGAAGGTGTGGTTGATGAGATTTGCGCAGGACTAGCTTGGGCAACCCTCCTCTTCATGGGTAGTTAGTTAGATATAGGTTAGGTGGAACTCCGCCTGTGCTGCAAGCTTGGTTAGCACAGCCGGTCCCAAGCCCGGACAAAGGAGGAGGGCACATCAATTATTATATAATAATGCTACATTCACTTTTTATTTGTCATTCTCTCGTATGAGATGATCCTTCACGGTGTTTCTCGATAATAATATTAAATAAATGACTGGTTCAGTATTTGTCTTTGTTAATCGCATCTATTCTAGTTTGTGATAATGTGATGATCTGGTGTGTGTGTGTAAGTACACATATGCTTGTCCCTTTCAGTTGCAGTCTCCCATCTAATATTTGGTTTAGGGTGGCGACAACGGTTATCAATTGACCCCGAAGTGGGCATTTCGTATCATACTGCACACATGTCTAAAAACTAGATTAGGAAGGGGAGAGGAAAAAGTGCTGCCTTCTGATTTTGCCTGCCAGTGTTTATTTATTTAGCCTGTGTACAATGCCCTGAGATATATGAATGAAAGGATGCTATGGCAAAAACATTTTATGTGTGGAAATATATGCACTTTGCATGTGTATCATTAATTTGCGTACGATATTGATAGATATAGTTGTTAATTTCTTGTCATTATCAGGAAATTTGTCTTGGATAGATTATTACCTCCTTTTCACGGTGGGGAACAAGAAACACTCGAGGTTGGAAGGGATTATTTCTCAGATTCTCATGGAAGCATGAATCTGGATTGAGTATATATATATTTTAGGAGTATTTCTCAGATTCTCATGGAAACATGAATCTGGATTGAGTTGATGTATATTTTAATGTTTCAGTTCGTAGTTGTTGACGCGGATAAACCTTTTCGAGCTAAAATTCAGGAATTAGGAAAGTGTATTTTAATGCGAGTTATGCGAGCTCTTGTTTGGAACATAGCTATTGAAAATCAAGATGAACATAGTTCTACCAGGATAGAGAAGATGAACATAGCTCCATCAGGATAGAGATAGATGCAGTGGTGGGGTGGGGTTGGAGGTAAGAATTTACTTTACTCGGTCTAATCTGTTCATATTTCTGCATACCTCTGCTTGCATTGCTGCTAGATGATATAATAATTAGCAAGGCTTATTTAAGCCCATTAGTTAGCTAATTGAGTGTTATAAATACAGCTCTGAGGTTTTCTCCAGAAATATTTGACTGGTAAGTTCTTTTGCATTTGTAGTTTTATGTTTGATTGGTCAATACAAGTAAGATTCCAATATCTTATGTTCCTCGGATTCGTTATTTCTGCTTTTGAGGGCTTCGTACAAGGCATCAACAAGGAATGGAAATTTTGACTCTAACATCACAGCCTTTGAAGACATTAAGCCTTTTCATTTTGGCGGTCAGCTTGTATATTAGACAATCGGTAGCATATATTTTGTCACAAGGCGGTTGATTTATGCTGTTGAGCTCTATTCTTGTGATTGCTGCCATAGTATCAGTGACTGTTGATGGTCCTCATGAGAAGGTAGTTGAAGCAATTGTTTTTAAATCGTCATAACTCTCTTCTCTTATTTTCTTGGTTCTTCTTCTTCACCTTTTTCTTTTTAACTACTTTTTATGCATCTGTGTGTGAGTATCTTGTTAATTACCAAGTTGGGTTGTTAATTCATTATGCAGCATGTTGAGGAAGTTGTGCGTTATATGTTTTTTCGACTCTGGTGGGTCGCTCTTGGTGTTGCATCTTCCATTGGACTTGGTTCGTGAGTAGTCATACAAGTTCTTGGAGACTAGTCCATAGCTAACAATATTTGGAAAAAGAAGTGTTGGACCAATGTCTTGAAACTATGCCTATATTCTCCTCCTTGAATTGAAACATCTCCTTTTCTTACCATCTAAACCGTTTTCATTATCAAATGGCTCGTAGGATCAGGATTGCACACTTTGTTTTGTATCTGGGACCTCATATTGCATCGTTCAACATAAAAGCAATACAATGTGATAGACTAGACATCAAAAGTGCTCCATATGATACGATACAACTGAAAAGCAGTCCCTCATGGCTCGGAAAGGAGCGTGCTCATTTTGGGCCCCCATGTTTCGAGTTTCAGATGTTCTGGAACTCCGCCTGTGCTGCAAGCTTGGTTAGCACAGTCGGAACCGAGCCCGGGAGAAGGGAGGGGGACGCATCAATTATATGATATGTTACATTCACTTAATTTTTGTTATTACTTTTTCTTTCATATGAGATGCTTCATGATGTTTCTCGGTGATAATATTAAATGGCATGCTTGGTGTTCTCTTACATATGTTTGCCACAAATATTTATTTATGATTCTGCAAAGTTATTGGGAATGTTTGCACAGGTCAGCACTTTTAGTTACGCGGAGCTTAGAGCTGCAACCGGTGACTTCAGCCCTGATACTAAGCTCGGAGAGGGAGGATTTGGACCTGTTTACAAGGTAGATATACTGTTTGAAAGTCAAAGATTACAAAATGATTGAGCAATAAGTTAAAAGGAGAAAACAAAATTAAGGACATTTTCGTGCAGCTTGAGCTTTGATGAGCCGAAGATATTGCATGACATCTGCTTGAGAAGATACATTTCTTCAAGTCTAAACATATTTCTATATATATGTTATCCATAATTGTGTTATTTATAATATGCACTATGTGTCAACAGGGAACACTTGGAGATGAAAGAGCAGTCGTCGTTAAACAATTATCTCTTGCATCGAATCAGGGAAAAAAAAAGTTTAGAGCAGAGATTGCTACCATATCTGCTGTTCAACACCGCAACCTTGTGAAATTATATGGTTGCTGCATTGAGGGAGATAAACGGTTGCTTGTTTATGAGTATCTTGAGAACAAAAGTCTTGACAAAGTATTATTTTGAACCGGTAAATTCACAATTACAGAGTTGTTATTACTTTTTTCTGTTTGTTATACTGATGATTAATTTATATGCTTCTAATGAATGAAACAGGGAATAATTGTATATATCTTGACTGGGCAACGCGTTTTGATATATGCTTGGGTATAGCAAGGGGTCTTGCTTATCTTCATGAGGAATCTCGACCTCGGATTGTTCATAGAGATGTGAAAGCCAGCAACATTCTCCTCGGTTCTGATTGCACAGCAAAGATTTCAGATTTTGGGTTGGCCAAACTGTATGATGACAAAATGACACATATAAGCACTGGAGTTGCAGGCACACGGTAAGATTAAAAAATCTCACATTTCAAATTTATTTAGAATAGCTTCAATGGGTGTAAATGATGGTTTTTCTTCTTTCGTTTTCTGGTTGATTGTGTAGTGGGTATATGTCACCGGAATATGCGATACGTGGACATCTGACAGAAAAGGCTGATACATTCAGCTTTGGAGTGGTTGCTCTAGAGATCATTAGTGGAAGGCCAAATTCTGACTCGACTTTGAAAGATGAATGATTTATCTTCTTGACTGGGTAAACTGTTTTATCGATAGATTTAACAATATTAATATGTGCAAAGAAATTCTTCACCAAATTCGGATTTTTATATCTTATGCAATCCTTCAGGCACTTTAACCAATGACATTTTCATGGGTTCTAGCAAGAGCTTTTACTTTAAGAAAGAAGTTATAAGTTGTACAAATTTATCGTAATTAAGTACTTTTAATGTTTGCAAAAAAGCTACAAGTTAAAAGAAAACTAATTTGTGTGTTTAATATGGGAGAAAAAAGCTGAAGCTGGAAGTTGTTTATTAGATAATTGAAGTTTGTTTTTCAAACGCTTCCAAAGATGTTGAAAGAAAACAGAATGCAGAAAAATGCTTCTTTTTTGAATTTGCAAACACTAACTAACTAACTATGTGATTGGGTTCGGCTCCAGCCAGATCAGGTCCGAGTTCTAATTTCTTCGCTTCAGTAACAAATGTCTGACCTGAAGTGCTATTTTCAGGTATGGGGTCTTCGTGAAAACGAGAAGGAACTCGAGCTGGTGGACCCCACACTACACAAATACAATAAAAATGAAGCAAGAAGGATTATCGGTGCTGCTCTATTATGCATTCAAGCATCCCCAGCCTTACGTCCTGCAATGTCTCTTGTTGTGGCCATGCTTTCCGGGGACATTGAGGTGCCTCCTGTCACTACAAGATCCAGCTACCTGACCGGGGATTTTAACGACGTAACTACGTTCGAAACAATTACAGATAGTTCAGCATGCCATGTCAGTCAATCAAGTTCAACCACGACTCCAGTTGGGGCTGATTCAATGCTAGATGAGATAATTGGCGAGGGCAGATGATGAATCTAATTGGTGCTCTCATTTGATGTGTATTAATTCAATGTGGAATAACTTATCAGTAAAAAGACGAGAACCAACCCACCGGGGATTTTATATTGTTAAGGGATAATTCCATCGGCATACCCCATGGTTTGGCATAATTACACAAACTTCCCGTAAGGTTTGAGAAATTACAAAAACTTCCCCTGGCATAATTATACCCAGAGGTTTGGCCTAATGCATGTTGTTATCAGAATTCGTATCGAGGGTAAAACAGGCTAATCGTAAAAAATTACAGAGGATATTATCAGACTTCATCTATCCAAGTTTAATTTACATTCTCTCATAGGGAAAATTTTCGTAATTATCCAAACTTCAGGGAAAGTTTGTGTAATTGGCTAAATCCCAGAAAGTATGTCGCGAAAAGTTTGTGTTATTATGAATTGACTGAAATGATACTATTCCTTCATATGCTTCAAACTTCTACATATCCTCTTGCCATTCAAGATTTGAGCTAGATTGAAAGAATTTGTTATCTGGCTTGGATCGCCTTATGTATTTCGAAGCAATTTTAGTGTTCAAATTTAAATGATGCCATTATTGACCTGCATCTAGTAGTGTCCAATATAATACATTGATGAAATAAGTTAAACTAACAACCATATATCATCTGTCTCTTATTTCTCACCTATATATTGCATTTTCGTAGCGTTGCAGTTTCTTGATGATGACAACAAATGCTACTTGGAGCTGAATTACGCGTTTGAAATCAAGAGAGACTGGAATCTCCTAAATAAACTCAAAGGTGAGGACCATTTTTCCTTTTTCTCCTAGGAATATACCTCTTTCGGTTCGAGTATTTTTCTTTGTCGATCGTTGGTATTCGATTCAAGGTATGGTAGAATCAGGAGGGAGACAATATCTTTGCTTAGATTGACTATTGCAGCCTTAGGCTCGAGAATCTTGATTGTCATGCAATAAAGTTTTGCTTCATATGTGACAATTTCACTAACTTTATTCTTTTATCTCTCAAGTTTCAATGAAACTGAACCATCAACATTCTACTTACTTAGTATTGGTGAATGAGTTTTCTCTTTGTCATTGTAGACGTATTTGGAATCATTTGGCGTTTTCACTAACTTTTTTTTTTTCAAATCCTAACAATTTCTTCAATGCATTTCTATTTTGAGTTATTTACACCATACCGTCTGTGTTAGGTAAAAAGGGTAAATAAAAAAAAATCATGTATTACAAAAACTACTCAAGTAATGGTGTGTGTCATCACTCAAGAATTACTCTAGCGAACGGCTATCAAACTCAGAACTATACATGCATACCGATGTAACTATGCAGCGAAAAATCAGAATAATTTAAAACTTTTCAAAACATGTGCGTAATGGCATGTAAACAAGCAAGAACATATTGATCGGTAAGAGAGACTTGTCATATAAGAACATATATCATATTCACATATCGATACCAATGTAATAAAGTTCAGGGTACCAATAGCAGAGTAGCAGAAAAAGTATTACAAATACTCAAGTATTCAGATTATAAAGTAATGCAGCCATAAACATGCAGGACACAAAATAAATTAATACAAGTAAGTCCTGACTTGACAAAAAGACAATCTAGAGCTTCAAGATACTTCTAAGTTGCGGCTGCGAGACTTGAAACCACGAGGCAAGAAGATGGGAGAAATATTAGTCAAAAGGACTAACTGAGGGAATACTTAAAAGAAAGTACTGAATTAAAGAACTTGAAGTGACACAGAACCTTTGAATACTGAAATGTGATTGAAGAACTTGAAACAAGTTCAAAACTCTTTTAATGCAATGCTATGAGAAGAATGCAAATTTTCAAAACACTTTCATGAATGTTGTCACACGCGCACACATATGTTGTGGATGGTTCATAATTCTTTTATAAAACGGGATAAGGGTAAAATGAACTTTTACAAATATGAACCATCAATTTATGAAACAGAATTTGCCCACAAGCTAGGCTCTCCATCCTTACTCCAGAAAACATGATCAAGTAGAGTATCGGACCAAGATCAACAATAACCCCACACACAGTAGAGCATCAGACCAAGGTCAACAATACACCACACACATACAAACATGCACCATCCTCCACCAGTTTTCACTTCGGGTAGCTAGCCCTAGGCGACCTATAAACATGTAATGGGAATAGATTTGCGGTCCATTCCCAGATAGATTGTCCTGACTTAACTACCTCCGATTAAAAGTCAGTGTCAATTGTCTATTGTGGCGGTTGGTATTAGTGATGTCATTAGCGCACACCTCCCGAACATCACCTCTACACATAACCGTCAGGCCCAAAACTGTAAACAGTATGCTTGCATTACAAATTAGCAGAGACCAGAGTGCCACTCCGGGTGCTAATTATTAACATGTGAAACTGTAACTGTAACATGTCATGTTGTCGGTAAAACATGTGAACATGTGGAACTGTATTTTGAAAACATATGCAGAACATGTAACTGTCTTTGAATAAGAATGCAGACTTTGGAAAACATGTGCTTTAGATCAAGGTAAACTATAAAGTATGAATGATCCTTTCAAAAGAATGTCCTGATAAAAGGGATAGTTTAAAATGAAGTTTAGCTTTGATTTTGAAAAACATTGATACGATAGTATAGTCGTGGTTTCAATTTGAAAACGTTTTTAACTTTACCTCACCTATAGTAACTATAGATAAGCTATCAGATTATGCCCAGGGGATCCCAGTGCTCAACCTTAACTCCTGTAAGTGGTGTACTAATATGAGTTCAAGAACTAAGACTCACACTAAACATGATGCATATGAACATATGAAACAAGTATTAACATATAATCACAAGAGAGTAATACCATTTAAGGTATTAGAGAAAGGTAACACACAAGGGCAACACCTTAAAGTGAGTTATCTTAATGTGAGACTATGATCTTACCATATCTGAGTAAGCTTTAGTAAAATTATGAATCCTATCGAAAGCCTTAGGGTATGAAACAAGTCCACGAAAGAAAACACATTTTGAAATCACATTTTAGACCCGGGAATTGAAAAGTCTAAGTCCAAACGTCTAAAAGAAAGCTTAAGTTTTGTTTCATTTTCACTATTCAAAACCACTATTCAAAAGTACTATTCAAGGTTACTATTCACATGTCGGGTCAAAGGGGTAGGGTCAAACTCACACACTAACACACACGAACACACACTCGGCACATACACTCTTAATCAAATTGTGATCTTGTTATAACCTATAGTTTATGTTCATGTTATTAAATTCAAGTGTGATCCAGGTTAAAAGGCGTAACCTAAGTCTAATTAAAGCATAAGATCAAATTATGAATCACTATTCTATCATAGGTTATAACATGTGACATTATTCAAGTGTATAACATATGATCAAGCACTATTCCATTAATCCATATCATATCATAAGCTCAAATCATAATTCAAGAATCATATAACAATGTGACAACATGCCACAACATAATTTAAATCATATCATGATCATAAAACATGTAACTTGTAACAGTTTAATTTAAATACCAACATGTAACAAGTTGTGACATATTTAATCATAAATCACTATTCCATTAGCTAGCATGCTTAAACATAATTCAAATCCCATAATCATGCATCAATTACCATCATATAACTACCATATAACAAGATCATAGCATATACTAAAGCATTTCATAATATATTCAAGCACATACTAAACAAGTAAAACATATGTACAACTATTCAAACATATCATAAAAACTATACCATAAATGTATAAAATAAAATCCTATATGGCTTAGGGAAGACCCTAAGACCCAACCTAAATATAATATAAACAAACCATAGCATAAAAACACAAAACATAAACTAAACTATAGCATAAAATAAAAACAACTCCTAAACAAGGAGAAAAGAGGGAGAGAATGGGTGTTGTCAACAAAACTTTGAGCAAGGAAAATGAGAGCATGAGTCCTCTATTTATAGCTGAAGCTAAGCCCCTCACCTTGCAATTTTTGAAGAGTTTAAGGGTAGGAGAGCAACTAGCATTCATCAAGTTGTAAGCTTTCTAGAAGCTTTCATGGAAAAATAATTATAAAATGGGAAATAAAGGGTATTTTGGTAATTTATCATAGTAAACTTGATGATAAGTGGCTGGAAAACACCAAAGCAGATAAAAGTTAGCTTCGAAACGAATATTCATATGTCGAAAATGGACGTACGGTTTAAAATATACATTTAGTAGGGTGAATAGTAACTTTGAACCCTAAACGAAACATGAATGAAAGACACTCCTCGTGAATGATTTAAAAGCCCGAATTTTGTCAAAAAGTCATAAATAAATCGAGAAGCGTATTGAGTGCAATATTGATTATGAAACGTTTTACCCATAAAAGTTGAAAACGTAGAATGAATAGTGATTTTTCTCGTACAAATGTGTGCTTCAAAAGTTCGAGCTAGGGGTTAAATCAATAGTTGTAAAACATCTCAAAAATCTTAAATAGCTCAAGTAGTGCAAATCCGAAGGGAAAACATTTTCCGAACGAAAACTGTTCGTAGTAAGAATAGTGAACTAGGGTTTTTCGTAAACATTTTCAAATAAACGAAGTTCGGAATAGATTTTCAAGTCAAGAATGATT
>JBBMKE010400450.1:0-12555 GCA_037834125.1 Lippia alba | reverse complement strand
ACCGGGGAGTGGAAGTTGATTTCGGAGACACAAATTGAGCTTGAGTGGGGTTCTGTGAAGCATGATCGTTTGGGCTGTCAGTATTGGTCTCCTCTATAAGTTCCTCTCCATTTCCAGCTCCATCATCGGCAGGTGCGCTATTGAAGTCGAATGCTTCATGACCAGTTACACCATCACGTCCATAAATTTCGACCCAATCATCCCAATATGGAAAGGACTTCTCTCGGACACTAGCTAGATTGGGTAAACCTAAGGTTTTAAACATAAACCATTGCAAGAAAAACGATCAGACAGTGACATTTGAATCCATTAAGTTCAAAAACAAACTCAATAATTTCGATAGGATAATTACCAAGACGATGCTATCCCAATCGTCATTTTTCGCTTTCAAGGACTTTGTGGTTGCATTCCATCCCATGCCACTCCTACCTAAGGCGTCAAACACTTCACGGCATGTTTTTTTCCATGTTCCATACTTGGATTGTATGTGCGGGTCGCCACGAAGATCAGTCCCGGGTATGTACACTTTCATGCGAGCTTCTAATTGTTGGATGAAACCTGCTCGGAACCCATTTGGTGTTTTCCAACCACTTGCGATCACATCCTTAAAGGAATGAAGCAAACAACGCTCCTAGTAACTTGTCCAAGCACGTCTTGAAGCACTCTTCTTCACCCCGCTACAGTCGCCACGATAACTCGAGTTATAGAGCTGGGATTGGGATGGATGCATCTGCAAAAGAGTGAAATATATTCAATTCAGACAATGTAATAGAACACAATATAACCGTTTGTATAACATTGTACAACAAGTACTAAAGCCAACTCATAAACTAACTAACTTATATGCAGAGTGGAATCCATCGAATGCAAAAGCAATTTAGCAAACCAACAGTTTGACCACTTGAAATGAAAATTCTGCCACTTACATATCATACCATATGGTATAAGAAGCCACATAACATTCACATAAAACCACATAAGACATGGAAAATGACTTCATAACTTGAGTCAACCGTTCGAGCAATTGGAAGAGTTCAAAACACTTTCAAAAAACGTGTGCTAATTTCCAAAAAGTATCTAGCGGTGTGGCCAGAAAGAGTTCCACATGTCTTCTGCTAATTTATCCCGAAAATTAGTCCAAGCTTGAGAGGGCTCAATGTGTTGGTAAACTTGAACATCATGATCATCAGGCTCGCCACCAAAATCAGCCTCATTCAATTGTAGCTCAATCGGATCCACTTCCATCTCTCGGCGTATGAAATTGTGTAGCAATGCACATGCCATGATGATCTCATTTTGTACGGTGATGTTGTAGAACGAGGCACTACGAACAATCGCCCATCTTTTCTTAAATATACCCCAAGCACGCTCAATCGTCGTCCTAGCCGATGAATGTCTCTTGTTAAACAACTCCCTGCTATTAACTGGGACACGACTTCCCCATTCTGGCAAATGGTACCGCACACCACGGTACAGAGCTAAGAATCCCGGCCCATTCGTGTATCCGGCATCGCATAAATAATAGTTACCTAAACCAAAAAAATAGCAAATTCAATTTAACCTCTATAAAAGTTGGGAGAAAATTACACATTATACAAGAACAGGGGACAATATGTTAAAAATGACATAAATGAACATATCTTCGGGAACTCTAAGGCCATTCGGCCGCCTTATCGCGTCACGCAGAACACGACCATCCGCGGCTGAACCTTCCCAACCCGTCAACAAGTAAGTGAAATTACATTTCTGATTGCATACACCTAATGCGTTCACTTGGCACTTCCCTTTCCGTGATCGATACCTACCCTTGTCGGGGTCAGTCACCGTAACATCAATTAACGTACCATCCAATGCCCCTAAGCATCCCTATCTCAAAAATATAAAAATTAAATCAGATCATATAAGCATGCGCACAAGTTGAACGAAATGAATCACACAAAAGGGAAAGAAAAACTAAAAAATCACCATCAACGGTTTGAGGATATGACAGAGACAAACCTCAAACCATTTCCAAGGATATTCCCTGCTATCAGGCTCCACCGGAGTGGTCTTGGCGATGAAGAGATGATGTAGTTTCAATGCACACTTCAACACCTTGTGGAAATACTTCGATATCGTACGACCGGAACGTTCATAATCAAACTCTTCAACACAATTTTTCTTATGATGGGATAAAACACCGAGGAATATACAAACTTGCTCCAACACAATCACTTCACGAGTATCGGTTAACCCACCGGCCTCACGAAGAATCACACACAAACGGCCTAATGCATTTCTACCCATACGCAGGTTCTTAGCACATGTACTATCCGATTTTTGGGTTAAACGGTCAAGGTACTTTATACGGGCGGGCATTCTTTCTTTTAAACTATACGAGCTACATGTAGAAGCTTCGATTCTACAACATTTTGGGTTAATCAAATAAACTAACAGTAACGTATCCATCAACAAAACAATCAATATAAACTTAATGATCGCAATTAGAACGAGAGCTTTCTTGGAATCCATCTGAGTAGCACACACAAAAATTAGGTTGTTAACAACAATGCTTATCTTTGCAATCGACAATATTCATATGGACAGGGGATTATCATGGAAGAATTCATGCTTCAATTCATTTTCAAAAACAACAATGTAAGTAAAACAACATTCTCCACCACACCCTCACAAGAATTAATTTACGAATCGTACCTTGTAGTTTTGCTTCGTCGATGCTCGCACAAGTTCACCCACAATTTTCGAAGACCTTCAGCTGGAACAGGAAGAAAAAATTTACTTTCACTTACTGACTGATCTCATTACATAAGCATAAATAAGGAATTAATTTTGGGGAGCCAACCTTCACTTCCACTTAGCCTTTGTCAAATGATGTTGATTGCTGTGGGAAGTTTATGGACATATCTTCAAGACAGCCCTTCCATAGCGGGAAAGACAGAGAGCATTTGGTGGGAAAGGTCAGAATTTTAGGCAACAGTAAAAGTGAGAGCAGCTTGGGTCATTATCCATGCAAGTCTAGGGACAATCAGGTAATTTCACACTATCCTTCCGTGCATGGTATAATAGCAACAGCTTTTTGGGAGGACTACACTCCCTGCCCATATCCTTCTCTGTACCGGGGTCCGGGAAATTGGAGGAATATTTAGTCCACAAAGTAAAGCTGGGAAATGGGGGGGAGGGGGGAAATAGCTAACAACCCCAATTCTTGTGAAGTAAATGAAGCCTAACAGAGAAAGATTTTTTTAATGCTGCCATTAAATGATACATGTTACTTTTTTTTTTGAAGCAATGATAATGTTACTTATAATTCAGAAGACAAATCCATGTTCCTTAAAGAATCAAGTGCGAGAAAAAGACAATTATTTTCATTTCTTGTGTGTCATAAAAATTCTTCATTTGTTTGTGTGTCATAAAAAGGAGAATAAACTCCCATTGTGTTTTCTTCATTTGTGCGAGGAGGAGATGTATGGCTGCATATGGCGCTGGCGTTTGGCTTTTGAAGACTCTATCAAATTCCAATCACCCACAAACCGAATCACTTACTGAACAAGCCGATTCCTTGAAATGTTTTCTAGTGGAAAACAGAGAGGTTACTTAAAGCAGAATTTGAAAGCCAGGCGATTTATGAAGCTCAAGACATCATCGACACCCACATGTGCTCAGCTCACTTCCTTTCTCCTTCTGAAGCTGAAATTAGCAATGAGAGCTTCCCTGAAGAACTGGAGAGAGATTAATTTGATTGCTGAAATGACGACGGAAGAGTTCAATCATCTCACTTTGGACAGGAAAATAAGCACCTCAGTATGGAGAAATTCTGATGATATTGACTGCCTAGAGAAGATCAGAATGGTTGGACGTGATGAAGACATAAATAAACTCATGGATCGGCTGATGACTGGATCTGATGTTGTCCCGATTGTTGGCGTTGCTGGAATGGTTGCTCGATGTCTGTCTTCTCAATGATCCTATGATTATAAATCACTTTGATGCTATTGGTTGGGTAAAGGTATCTGTCAAGTGCATCAAACGCAATAAATTGTTAGATATCCTGGCATCCTTGAGGAGATCGAGTATCGGACTCCTTGATGCGCTAAATTACCTAATTGAGGAGCAATATAGCTGGAGCGACGAAATCCAGCAGATGACAGAGGAACAATTGGTGAAACAAATCTACAATTCTCTAAAATATAAGAGGTATATCATTCTTTTGGATGATGTAAGAGACATTGCGTCCTTGAACGATTTGAAAAAATTGTTCCCAGATTTCTATAATGGAAGTCGAATCCTGCTAACGACTAGGGATGCGGAAGTTGCAACGGCGCATCCTCACCTATTGGATCGTTTGAGTGATGAAGTTATCTTGGCTTTGCTTGAAAAAATAGTCTTTGAAGGTGAACCATTTCCTGCACATCTTGCTGTTATTGCAAAGGATATTGCCTTGAGTTATAGAGGTTTACCTTATGCGGTTGTCATTGTTGGAAAGCTACTCTCCTGTGCCAACCCAACTACAGAGTATTGAGAGATAGTGTTGTTGACTTGTCAATTAGTTCAATGGAGAACTATGCTGACCTCATAGAGGCATTGCTATCTCTCACTTACAACCACTTGCCTCAACAACTAAAAGTATGTCTTCTCTATATGGCTATTTTCCCTTACAATTATTTCATTCATCGGATCAAACTTGTGTTCCAATGGACTGCAGAAGGGTTTATGGGAGAAGTTGGAGAGTTCGGCAACATGTTAGAGATAGCCGGAAAGTCTATGCATGAACTTTCCATGCGAGGATTTCTTGCTCCGCTTGTGAAGTCCAAAGACTTCTTGAATGCAAGTTTAAGAATTGCTGATGAAGTCTTTCATGATTTTCTTGTGAGAAAAGCTAAAGAGGAGAAGTTCTTCCTTGTAATAGATAAGGATGCAAGTCACACTTTACGACAGGGAGACACCGCTTATAACCAACAACGGCGGTTGAGCATCCAACAGAATATCTACCATTTCATCAAGGCTCTGTCCATATGTAACTTGAATTCGTTGGCGCGTTCTCTTATTTATTCAGCTCCAGAACATCAATATCGAATTGGGTCATGGTCAGTAGAATTCAAGCTGCTCGAGGTACTTGATGCAGTCAAAATCGGCTTCTACACTTTCCCAACCGAAATCCTCAAGTTAATTCATTTGAAGTACCTTGCTTTCGGCTATAATGGACAACTCCCTGTGGCGTGGTGCAATCTCCAAAGGCTTCAGGTCTTGATTGTTTCACAGTATCTCAATATGAAATGCTCTGGAGTTTCATCTTATCTCCCTGTCGAGATTTGGAATTTGAAAGATTTGATGCATCTACAGGCTGAGGGAAGTGCCATGCCCGAGCCGCCTTCTGGCACTAAGCTAGAAAACCTTCGTCAACTTTTAGACGTGAGTGCTCGTAGCTGTACCCGAAACATTTTTGAAAGAATCCCAAATCTTTTTACATTGGAAGTTGGCATTGAATCGTCAGAGGATGAAACATTGAATTTTTTTAGTTATCTTGACATCCTTGATGACCTACTTTTCTTTAAATGCGTTGTTATTTATCCTGATATTGGGTCGCAAGTTCTTCCTTCTTCCATTCCAGTTCTTCCGTCAACTCTTACGGTCTTAACTTTGAATGGGTGTGGATTTCCTTGGGAGTATATGAGGTCAATCGCTGCATTGCCACAACTTAAATCTCTCACATTAAAAAGCTATGCCTTCCAAGGGCCCGAGTGGGAAGTGAAGACAGATGAATTCCCCAAGCTATACATCTTATTGTTGGAAGACATGGATTTCAAGAACTGGATATTTGATTCCAGTACTCGTTTCATCTTCCCGGTCTTGAATAGCTTGATCATTAGGAACTGTTATAAATTGCGACACATCCCTTTAGTATTTGCAGATATCTCGACTCTTGAATCGTTAGAGGTGGTTGATTGCAGCACATCTACTATGAATTCAGCTCTGGCAATAAAGGAGGTGATGCAAAAATGGAGAAAGGATTCAACTGAATTTGACATCTATTCTTCACGGGATGATTAGAAGCTCTGAACATTTAACATGGAAGCACCTCCAGATTTTAAGGTAAAATTACTTGTAGTGTTTAGATTACTGTACAAGTTATCAGCCAATATAGTGTTGACATATCATTCAATAAGACAAATATTAACAATAGGTACACACAAATATCACCCCGCTCAAATCTAATATATGTCTGACTCAATTAATTTTACTTATTTGGTTAATAAATAAACTGTAAAGTATGACACTGTTAATTGTCTACACTCTAATGGTTTATATGAATATATTAGCTAAAATGTGATCATGACCTCCTTAGCATACATTAAAACCAATTTGTATGTGATTTGTCATCTTGCAAGCTGAACATTAAACAATTTTTCTTTTCATGTGATTTGGTTTCTCTTGCCCTGAGTATTTTGTATTTTAATGCTGTAATTGAAAATACAATACATGCTCCACTCTTTATGTTCATCTTTGAGTGTTTGTTTGTTTTTTATAGCTTCTTGTATTCTTTGTAGATATTCCTTATATTAGTTTCTCTACTCATTTCTGTGAATTTGGTTGTTACCTTTTCAGGTAGTATTTTTTTGGTGATAATGTATCAAAGGGCAGGGCTGATAGAGCAATGAAGGCTGCAAATTAAAAGAATGTGATGCTTTCCTAGTACTTGGTTCATCTTTTTATGACATTTTCTGCTTTCCACCTTATCAAGTAAATATGCATTCTGTTTTATCTAAGCAGCTCCCTTTTCTCACTCTCTTTTCCACGAATGTTAAATTTTCAGTAAATATGAAAATATATACTAGTACTACTTCGTCATTTTGCCCAGAAATTTATCAGTGTCTTAAGGCTACTAGTTACGAAATGCTTCCATGAACTTGTACAGGGCTGCTCATGAAGCTGGTGCTGCTACTGCAATCGTAAATGTTGGTGTGACCAGAGCTGATGATTTTGATCCTTTGAAAATCAGTGCTCGACTTGGCGAGGTATTCTCTTAAATATAGAAGGAAAAAACCGCCTTCCCATCAAACTCTGCAGTTTTTACCAACTCAATTATGTTTCATAACACAGTGCCCTCCAAATACTAGCTCTTACGCATTGCCACATAAACCTTTTTCCAATACGATATTCATATGTAAAGTATTGCAAGAAATATTTCAAGTGTCAAAACAAAAACAATAAGCCGTATACTTCAAATGGCAAAATACCATTCCTCTTCAATTTCAGAACCTCTTCTTCTGCAAGTAACATGTATACTGAAATTATCTTATGATTGGTTCACTTGTTGGCACAGATACTACCGAGGTTGCTTTCAGTTGGATCCCTTAGCGTCCCCGATGTCTAATACATTGCATCGAATAGATGCTTTTTGAAGAATTTGAAGTCAACAATATTTATGATTTTCAATGGGAATTGTGAATATGAGATTTATTAATCATTCAAATGATAAAATTACGCTGTTGTAATCTTTGTAGCTGAGCCAGACTTGTGGGATATTTATTGTGGTCCTTTGTCCTTAGTCCTTACTATGTGGGATGTAGATAATTTTCCTGATATATCTAAAGTTTCTTTCGGACTGATCACCATCAAGAATAGAATGCTCGGTCGTCCAAGGTAATCGTGGCATCATTCCACGATTCATGAATCTTCTTATTATAGTACAATTCTTGGTATAAAAACACTATCACAATTCTGTTCAGCACTGTTGAACTGTAGTAGGATGTTTGTGTAAGGATGATAATCCTCTTCTTTGTTGTTTCTTGGTGCAGGTATATCGATGCAGGATAAATTGGTGATGTACGACAAAGGAAAGGCAGTCCATAGGTTGGACCCCTGCAAATTGTGATCAACTCCCCAAATATAATGCCGTTATTCGTTGATCAGCATCGTGGAAAGCTTCTTAGCTGCCCGCAGTATACATGAATGAGTATATATTAGTATGGTGTAATTAGACAGATATGATCAATATTATTTATCAATTATTAGTATGGTGTAATTAGACAGATATGATCAATATTATTTATCAATTTATTCTTATTTATGAATTTTCCAGGACTTGTGAATATATTGCATAGAGAGTAGGTATTGGTAGCTATACTTCTGGTAAAAAGCTATATTGATTTACTCCAAAGGCTTCAAACTGGAGAGATGTGTTTGCAAAGATTTCTGCTTTTCGGAAGTGCTTAATTACAGGGATTTTAGAAATAATAATTCCTCGTAAAACCCGAAATTTTTTAAAATAGAAGTAGCTAAATGTGGTTATAAGTTTATAGGGATAAATCCACAAGCATGCGCCGTGATGTTTAGCCTAGTTACACAAAATTAGCAAGTCTGGAAAATTACAAAAACTTCCCTTGACACTGATTTTTTACGAATATCTTATTTTGCGTTCGTTATCCCTAATTTGAATGTCCTATTTTGCACTCGGTAAGCTGAATATCCTATTTTGCACTCGATGCTTATCAGTATTTGACTTTAAATAGTTCACGACTATAATAACGTGCATGCGTTAGGTTCAATCTTTTCGAAACCTTCCGTAACCTCACCGGGAGTTTGTGTACTTATGTCAAACATCAGGGTAGTTTACTGTAATTATCCCAATTTTATAACAGAAGCTAGGCAAATGCTAGTCAGGTTTGGCATAAACCGTTTTTAGCTTTTAGCTTTTTCCAACTGATGAAGGCTCTCAAAAGATCACATCTTAACAACAGTAAGATCAAATTGACACAAAATCATCCAAATAAAGCTGCTTACTAAGGGTTCAGTCACCTACAAAGAGTATATTTACAAAGGAATGTTGATGAAAAGAACATATTATTTCTTGTCCAATCCAAGAATACTCAATTCTAACCATAAAATTCAAAGAACAAATAAATCCCAAGACAATCTAGGATTCTGATTCTAACAATACAACAATGCCCTAAAATGTTCATATCGACTCAACCCATTTCTGAGTTTATCTTCTTTGACTCTTGACTAAGTGTTATCATCAACCAATGTCCTTGACACCACCAACCATGGTCATCAACTTTGACCAGCCGATTTTTCTTCACTTCCTAATACTAACTCCTCTTTTCACGTGCACAGATTCAAAGAACTTTTAAGACCCTTTCTTTTCCCTACTTTTTTTTCTTTTTTTGGTTATGGAGATTCACACATGCTTGTGTATCCGACTTTGTACATCGTCGTATCTGCATACGGTGGAATACGAAAAGTGAAACGGAAGATCTGATCAGCCCGCCGATTAGAAGGGCTTATGCATGTAAGTGAACATATCTTGATACAAGGAGGTGTGGTTGGTGTACTGCATTTGGGAGGCGAAAGGGTCGTCTTGGAATGCGTCGGTGTAATTCATCTGAAAATCGAGATAATTTTCGAAGTCGCTCCATTTGGCCTCGCTCTGGACCTCCTTATCGCACACGAACTCGGGGGACAGCCCATGCTCCGAGCTACTCGAGTCGGTATGCAACTTAGGTATCGACTCGGATGGATCGGAGTGCATGTAGTACTCTTGGTTGGCCCTCTGTAACGACGGGTTGGTCACCGAGTCGGACGGGTCGGAATGCATGTAGTATTCATTGGTCCTCTGCAACGAGACATGGGGACCATTCGCCATCATTGGCTGCGACACGATCCCGTCGTATGGGAACGGTTCCACCTTCGGCTTTTGCTCTTCGCCGTCGGAGAACTGCACTTCCGCTTGATCCACATTGTAGTGCTTCTCCAATGTTCCTTTCTTGTTGTAGATTCGACATAACACCCAATCATCAAGCTGAATAGAACAAAAACAAACTCATTCAATCATAAAGAATCTTTATTAAAATTCAAAATCTTGCAACCCCTTTCACATCATTTGACAATTGCTTGCATAAAAATTCAAAGGAAAAAGTAGTAAAAGAGTTGATACCCTCAAATTAGTTTTCTTGCCAGCAGATCGATCCACATTAGCGAGGCGATATTCATGCATAATCCAATTGGTTTTGACTCCTCTCGGAGCCTTTCCGGCGTAAAAGACCAAAGCTTTCTTGATCCCAAGGGTCTTAGGCTTCCCCACGGGCTTATCGGCTCCGGTTGCCTTCCAGTAACCGGATCCCGCAGCCCGGTTCGGACGTGAACCGTTCGGATACTTCCGATCCCTTGGAGAGAAAAAATACCACTCCTTCTCACCGTACAGCGCCAAATCTGAAATCAACAAACACAATATTTAGGGGCTATTCGAACTATATGCAGAAACTACAGGGAACAACAACAGGGAAACACAGAAAATATAACTGGAAGCCCAAGAAAATCCCAAAACATGAATTCCTCGAATATAACGGAAATTCAAAGATTTGAAAAAAGGGTTCGTGATTTCAACTGTTCCTCGAAAAGGGTTCTTGTTAATTTGATTATCCAAACGTTATTTTTCAAAAGGATCAAAACTTTCTTCAAGAAAGATTAATTTATTTCCCAGATTCGAAAAGGGTTTATTTCCCGAAAACAAGAATTCAAGAATCACAGCTCCATTTCAGCTCAAACAACCCATAATCAATTCCATTTCAGCTCAATCCACAAAGGAAATCCATTCTATTAATCATTTAGTCTAACCGCGTTGAAAATTTTCGGGTTTATTCCCCGAAAACAAGAATTCACAAATCACAGTCCCATTTCATCTCAAACCCAGAAAAGAAAATTGATTGACAGTCATACCAGGGAGCTGCCATGGGTCAAACTTGTACAAATCGATCTCAGCAACAATGGGAACGGAGATATCTTGGCCGGCGCACTTCCGGCAGAGGTAATGCACAACGAGCTCTTCGTCCGTCGGATGGAACCTGAATCCGGCCGGCAAATTCAATTGCTGATCACCACCCTTCATTCACTAAGTTACCCTCTCTCTTTTTCTTCTTCGAAATCGACTGCGTGTTCTTCGTTCGCAGATGATTTGAATTGAATTCTTGGAGTGTTGGAAGTGCTGTGAAACGAAGAAATTGGGTGCGAGGGTTGGGGGTATATATACACGCAGGAATTGGGAATTGGGGGATTCACCGTTTTGAGTTTTCAGTACTATGTTGTCTGTTTACTCACGTGGGGTAATTGTGTCTTCGAAATTTAATATTATTTTAGATATATTGTTGGCGGCCGGGTTGGGTGGGGGGAAGGTGGGGCTACCATCCATAATATTTTATTCACGTTCCACTATAATAATTGAAAAAATTCTTGCATGCACCAGGTATGGATCCCGTGCATGCACCAATCCATTAAAAAAATAAAAAAAAATTATTTATTTTTTAATTTTTTTCATTGTTTAATTAATTTTTATGAATAAAAAAATAGGGGGTGCATGTACCGGGATCCACACCCGGTGCATGCAAGAATTTCCCTAATAATTGTGATAACCAAATCCCCCAAATCCAATTGAGCAAGGACTAAGGCCTAATCAGAGTAATCTCCCAACCTAGTTAGTTTATTATGGAAATTTCTCCCAACGTAATGTTTTACATCTATAAGGTTTGAATATGAAATCTTATTTAAGTAAATTCAAGTCGTTATTCATTTGAGTAAATTGTCCGTTGATATTGACTACAAAACATCTTTATATCTCTTGACAAATTGTTCTCTTTATGATGCATCTGTAATTTAATGAAAAGATTAATCATTGATCGGTTATTTTATTCTGTGAGGTGTCTGTAATTTAGTAAAAGATCGGAGATTATTGATGCTTAGATGGACTAAAAAATAGTCAGCACTATGGTTGAATTATAAGTACTTTGGAACAAGATTTAAAATTATTTGGAATGTGTATATAGATACGTTATTCTAAAATGATTTATAAACCTTTTGGAACGAGTTATTTGCGTCATACCCCCTGTGTTAGGTTAAATGGGCAAAAAAAATTATGTGTTACAAATATTAACATAGAAAATCATGTATTTTCAAAAATAGACAAAAAAACCATGTGTTACAAAAATTAACACAATAAACCCTGTATTTTTAAAAATTAATATAAAAAATCCTGTGTTATCAAAATATTTGCATTGAAAACCCTATGTTAGGGTTCACCATGCAAATATTTTGAAAACATAGGGTTTTTGGTATTAATTTTTGAAAACACAGGGTTTTTTGTGTTAATTTTTGTAATACAAGGTTTCCATGCAAATATTTTGAAAACACAGGATTTTTTGTATTAATATTTGTAATACAGGGTTTTTTTTGTCTATTTCACCTAACACAGGGGGTATGACGTAAATAACTCTAAAATTACCACTATATATGTCCATAACTTATATTTGGGTTAATTACACCTAGCCCCCAAATTAGATGGGATAATTACAAGTGGTACCCCAAAATTAGATATAATTACAGACATCACCCTACTAGAAAAAATTAATTTCACTTGACCCCCAAACTTCTAGGTTTTAGTTAAAAATGTATGAACTTCCAATTATACCCTCAAATAATCCGTTAAATATTTTTTGATTATTTTGCAAAAAATACGAATTTCAGAAAGTCCTATTTTACCCTTGGCCAAAATGAACGTTCACTTGA
>JBBMKE010400441.1:0-12556 GCA_037834125.1 Lippia alba | reverse complement strand
CTTGAGCTTATGAGAAGCATAGTTGAAAAGCAAGATCCAGCTTGTGAGGTACATAGATACATATATGTATATATATATATATATATATATATGATTATCTCTCATTGAGCTTTAGCAAAGATGTTTTTGTACTATACTATCAGGGACGGAGTCAGAAATTTCAACAGTGCTTTAGGGTGAAAATTTTAAACCCTAATAAGCTTATGTACTATTGTAGGAAAAGGATGATCTGACGCTGCAGCGCTTTTTCCGGGCGCGCAGTCATGATGTGGATAAAGCGTCGGCGATGTTCGTGGAATACATCAAATGGAGACGAGCATTCGTCCCAGATGGTCACATTGCAGCATCGGAGGTTGCAAATCAAATGGAACATGAGAAAGCATTTATGCAAGGAACTGATAGGAGAGGCTCTCCAATCTGTGTTCTTTTTGGCGGCAAACACTTTCCCAACAAAGGAACCACGGATGAACTCAAACGTAGATATGTTAATTTTTAGTGTAAGATGACTTTATTGAAGTTCTTGATCATAGTCCTTCTCACATATTCTGATTTTTTTTTTCAGGGTTTACGGTGTTTTGTTTGGATAAATTATGCTCAAGGTACTACATTGTGTTTCATTAATTGCCATGATCTCGTTGATCCAAATTAGTGTAACGAGAGTCAGCATTTTACACTAATCACATTTTATACTTGTGTGATTTGTATAAATTTAAGAAAAGTAATCGATCAAATAGCAGGTGTATACAATTGGAGTTTCTTAAACATTGTGAGTTTGGGCTATTTTTTAAAACATATAATTTTCTAAGATATTATTTTAGAAAAAACTTTATGTAATAGACATAGGTAAAAAGTATTTTAGTTTACAATTGAAGTGATTAATAAGATTCATAGTTTTTTAAATAATAAATTCATTTTTTTTTTTTAATTCTTATGCACAACAGAATACCTGCTGGACAGGAGAAGTTCACAATTATTGGAGATCTTCAAGGCTATGGCTATTCTAACAGTGATTTCCGTGGATACGTTGCAATGCTTTCTATTTTACAGGTTCAAGCTTAACATAAATCTCAGTTTCAATTTAATTATTGTTTCATATTTACTACTCTCAAAGTTTAAATATGATTACTATATCCAATTAATATTATTTCCTTTCCTTTTTTAGTAATTCTTATTATTATATGTTTTTATTACCAAATAATTTTAAGCAAAACTTGGCTATACCAAATCAATATAATAAGTAAGAGATATTTCGACCAAACCAATGTAACAAGGATGAGATATTTTAGATTTGTCGGTAATACACCTATTCATGTATAATTGATTGAATTTGAATATCCCAGGTCTTAGTTAGTCATTTCTTTTTGTACAGGATTACTACCCAGAAAGACTCCGTAAATTACTCATCGTGCACTCACCCTACATTTTTTCCGCGCTATATAAGATGGTTTACCCATTTATCGACAAAAATACAACGAAAAAGGTATTTTTTTATTTTTCTTTGATTTTTTATAAAAATAGTTCACATATATTTAATATTCAATTTACAAAATATTAATGATTAGTGATTTGATTGCATATAGATTATATTTGTTGAGAACAAGAAACTGAAGGAAACTTTGCTGGAAGAAATAGATGAAAGCCAGCTTCCAGAGATTTATGGAGGCAAATTGCAGTTAGTCCCCATTCAAGATGCCTAGCCGAGGACACATATTAATTAGACAAATAAATTAAAGTAACACATATTTCTTGAATTATTTTTCCAATATAGCAAAGTATTTAAATCAAGTTGTCATAAATTATGATTATACATATAGTCTGTATAAGGGTTGTATTCATGAGTAATGTAACAGACATGGGTGCATGTTTGTAGCATTCATATTTATTTCAAATAAGTGTAAAATTCACACTTAATTATATCAATAAAGTGCTTCATGAATACTTATATGTCTCAGACACCTAAATCAATATATTTAAATTAAATTAAAAAAGAAGCACGTCGAAAGTGAAAATTTAAATTAACTCACCAGTGCGACGAATGAGTAGGATATTTCTGTAATATATCATTCCAAGTGTTGACACCATTAGTTACATCCTTAACCAGAGTCGCCACCTCGGTGACATTAAAATTGAAATCATCGAGAGAGAAAGGCGAGAAGAAAATTGGGGAAACATTTTTATTATTGATAACTGAAAAGGGAAAGAAAGTTACATATATATAAGACATATGGAGATTACATACTTCTTCACGTGTGAATGGGAGGCTAACCTCAACCCAGCTAATTAAGACTAATTAACTAATTAAGTGTGTGTTTAATATGTAAGTGGATGTGTAATTGTGGCGGCGGTAACACCCCCCCCTCAATCTGGAGCGTGGATATTAATCATGCCCAGATTGGCTTTGTGAGTGTTGAATAGAGTGGTAGGCAATGGCTTGGTAAGTATATCAGCAGTTTGAGCATGTGTTCGTAGAGGGAGTAAACGGATAATTCCTTGTTGAAGCTTCTCTCGGACAACATGGCAATCAATCTCGATATGTTTTGTTCTTTCATGAAATGTTGGATTAGCGATCAAAATAACAATCATGAGAGTGTTTTTCCACTTTTATACGTGATTGGCAGAAAAAAAAAATTAAAAAGTTTATCAAATAATATTGTATAATACACTTACTCATATAAATAATTAGATTCGGTTGAGTCAAGTTCGGATTAACAAACAAACGTGCGAGACATGCCAGGCATCTTCCACCAAACTTTACCATCTATAAACAAAGCCGTCGAAGTTGCCAGCTTGTGAGCTTCTCCTGCCTATTACCTGTAGAAACCCCATCAAATTCTTCATCACAAAATCCATCTTCGCAACTTGGTATCGATTATTTTTCAAAATTTCAATATTTCAATCACTTGATCGTCAAATATTATGGCAAATATTTGCACTAGGAGCCCATATATTTTGATCTTTGGAGCCATGGCCATCTTAGCAATCAGCAAAACCTGCGAAGCAGATATTGATTATTGCCCATGATGTTTGGCAGTCTTTTCTCGACTTCTTTAATTCGGATTCATCGCCTTGATAAACTCTTGATTTCTCTGCTGCTTCTTCGTTGATTGCATGAATGTTGGGTTTGATTTGTTACTTGACACATGTAAGGATATTATTTTATTGTGTCGTGTTAGACATATGGTTTTAGGGAAATAACAAGTTGTTTCGTCGTGCATTCGCGTGTGAATGTTAGTGTTGGTGCCGGCACATCATCAATTCGACCGATTGTCTGACTGTCGGACATGTAAGTTGTTTGTTTTTGTGTTGGTTTTGCGGTTGTAATCATATATTTTTATTACAAAATTTGTTTATTCTGTGGGATTTACTCTGTCATTTATAATTATTTCGACTTTGCTTTTAGAAAAAGATCCATTTTGTTTGGATTTAATGAATTATTTCACAAAATATGTAAGAAATTAAAAGTAATAATGGTTTTTTTTTATCATGCATTTGAATAAAAAGATAAAAATAAAAATTTTATGAGAGTTGTTTTTTTTGGGAAAAGGTAAAAAATAAAATTTTATGAGAGTTGTTTCACATTGTTGTATGAGTAATTAGTGGGAAGTTTATACATCAAATGTGCTCTCTCTCCTACCAAACTAGTCTAATTTTAGATGAGTTCTCATGTTTGATTTATAATAATTAACATCAAAGACACTCGAAATGGTGGCCTAGGAAAAGCTAGTTGTGACCACGAGAGCTCGAAGTGGTAGCCCATGGAGTGATGACCCAAGAAAAGCTAATTGCGACAATTAGAATCTGAAGACACAAATTGATTTGGGAATTTCTCATCCAAAACTGAAAACTGAAGCTGTAAAACAACCAACTTATATACAAGATGAGACCCAATAATAAAGTGTCACGTGTATTAATTTGAGTTTGGCGCCTAACTCACTCTGTAACTATACTGCGGACAAAGTAAGCTAACATCTGTTGAAGGTTCTAGAATTACAAAAGTGACCTACGTGGTCGCGACCAACGAGGACCTTGGCCCTAAGGGGAGTTGATTGTCATGGTCTATAGCATTTTCATGTTTCGATCGAAAATAAGGGGAAAATGTGATGAGAAAGAAAGGTCAATTGTCATAGTCTATAATATTTTTGTGTTTCAGTCGAAAATAAGGAGAAAATATGATTAGAATGAGACATGAAAATGTAATCAAAAAGTGGATCAATTGTTATGGTCTATTGGCCTATAACAGTTTTGTGTTTCGGTCGAATTGAGGAGAAAATGCTGGAAGATTTCATGCATAAAAATTAAAGGTTTTTGAGGAAGGGCAAGATTAATGAAGAAATACAACGTGTTCGATGTGAAATTTTTATTTGATTCTTCTTTTCCTTACATATATATTTATTCCAGTTCGTTCGTTTATCATCGGAATTAGTCATGATGACTCATGAGTAGCCTAAAAGACATAAAGGGATTTAATTTTGAAATTTATGATTTTGGGGCCAAAAAAGGAAAATATAGCAATTCAATTTTGTACTTTTCTGTACCAAAATAATTTCGATAAATTTGAACCAAAATTTTCGATTCAGTACTCAATATGCTATTTGGACATATCAGAATTTTGATTTATCGAAATTTAAGTTCGATCAATTCTGTACATACCAAGTGCATACCCCTACATACGGTACTTACATGACAATTTTTCTAATGAAATGCAATAGTAATTCAATAGTATGAATTAGAGACGAGAAATGCAACTCAGAAAGAGTGATCAATCTAGTTAAGCATTATGCATTGGAGACCATCTGTTGGGGCTGGCTATCGAAGACTGTAGATATGCTTAGTAAACTCTGAGAATGCAAGCTAACACACGTCATAAGGTTCGAAAAATAATGTGGCTGACGCCCTTGCTAAGTTGGGAGTCGGGACAACGAGTTCAAAGAAGCTACAAATCCTTTTAAAATTACACAAACCACCCCTGAGAGTTTGAATCATTGCCATATGGTGCGAAATTGAACTGTTCATAAAACAAATATTTTATTTTATTATAAATCATATTCGACTCTATCCAAGTGCATGTATTTTCACTAACTTTATTTTCTCTACAATGACAAGAGCAATATTGACAAATTGTATAGGGGATGTAATACATTCACCAGATGAAAGCAATTCAAGAGACATCATCAGTTGATCCTTTTTTTTGGTACCCAGACTAGGAAGAAACCACAAATGTTCATATTTTTTAGAGACAAAGAACACACGCACACAATTCAAACATTTTAACCCAAGCAAACAATATAGATACCCGAAAACTTGTGAGCTCTTACATGTCTTCTCCATGCAACAAGGCTAATGATGTCGTTGAGCCCATCATTTCCCCTATCCCCTGCCTAATGATGACTTTGAGCTCTTCATTTCCCATGTCCCGTTGTTCTTCTTGAATTTGTAAAGCAGACTCCACCACTGTGTCTCCACACAATGCTACCTCAATTAACTGCAGCGTGGGAATCTCGCCAATTTCACGAGGAACCTCTTCTAGATTAGTGCATCTATCCATCACCAATTGTTGAAGCTTGGGAAAATGTTCCCATGATTCGACATGCCATTGAATGAGTTCCAATGCATCTAGCTTCATGACTTTGAGCTGATGAAATTCACCATCTCTTGTGACCCATCTTTTTCCACAGAATGCTTTAGAACCCAATTTGAGAACTTGAAGCTTCGGCAATCGTCCAATTATCGAGATCTTTTCCCAGGCCAAGCCCAAGCCAGATAGAGTCAGCTTTTTTATATTTGAGGGAAGGTTTAACTCAGCTGTGCTTAAGGGAAGATCAGGATTGATGTAAACAAATCCACGCTTGTTGTAAAAGGATGTACTCATGTTAAGTGATTCCAACTGACTGAGGAAGCTGAGATCAGGATAACGACATATACCCTGCTCGTCCACAAAAGGTATACATCCGCATTTGAGTGTGCGAAGACGAGGGGAAAATTTCAACACTTCTTCATCCTTTACCTTTTCAATAAACACATAGGACAGGAATTCTAGATTATTTGTTCGAGAGCTATGGCAGTCGTAGTCTAGGATTCCGAGAGGAGCCCTAAGGTATCTCAACTTCACCAATTCCGGAATAACTGAGAATGTAAATACTGTGGATCTTGACATCATAATTAGAAATTCAAGGTTCAAAAGGCCACATATTGATGCCGAAATACAGTAAGCTGCCAAGTATCTCAAGTGAACCAGATGTTCAATTCCATCTCCGTGACCAAGGCTGCTTTTTGGCAAATCCAATACTCTAAGTAATTTCATGTGGAAAGCACAAAATGATGAGTTGTGGCGAGAGCCAAAGAGAGTGTGCACATGAAAGCCAAAAGGTAGCAAAAATTCAGGTGAAACACCACAAGAGAGGATCTTGTCGACTCTCAAGCGGTGATGCTTCATGTATAATGACCAGTTGCTGGAGAGAAAAAATATGCCAAGCTCAAACCAACACAGTTACAAAACAAGTTTGAATAGACTGAGTGGGGGTACTTACTCATCAATCAATTTCAGGAAGTTTTCTTCTTCAGCTATTCTCAAGCACAAATCATGCAACAGATCATGAACAACACAAGTTTTGACTCCACCATCTGATCTTCGTTTGGAAACAATTATTAAGCTATTATCAATTAGTTCCATTAAATACTTTTTGGCTATGCTCTCTACGCTCTTATTCTTTTCTTTGTGTATAATTCCTTCTGCAATCCAAAGCCATTTCAACTTCTTAACTGGAATCTCTGTGTCTTCTGGAAATGCTCCAAAATAAAGAAAGCATGGCTTAAGATGTGCAGGTAGATGTTTGTAACTGAGTTTCAATATCTGCATCACGGCATCATTTTGGTCAGAAAATATTCGTCTTTAAACTTTCTCCCAGAGTCTCCCATGTACTTTTTTCTTTCTCTATGGTTGAAAGAACACCAGCTGCAACAACTACTGCAAGTGGTAGTCCGTAGCAACTCGTTGCAATTTTCTGTCCAGTTTCTACCAGTTGCGAAGGGCAGGGTTTACCGTAGAATACCTTCTTCTCTAACAGCTCCCAACATTGATCATTTGACAAAGAGGGAACTGCAAAACTTATGCTATTAGGTGGAGCCACATCTTTATTCCTAGTGGTAAACAATATTCGACTTCCATTTCTATCATCCGGGAAAAATCTTTGTAGGCCAAACCACACATTTGAATCCCAAATATCATCAATTGCAATTAGGTATCGCCGTCCCTTTAAACTTTTGTAAATGCTTTGAAGCAAACTTTCTTCCTCCATATCAAACATCCTATCTTTGTCTAGCTGACTTCCTAGACTAATCAAAATATCAATGGCTAGTCTTTTCCTATGATATGTTTCTGAAACTACACTCCACGAGCATTTATCGAAGTAATAATTAACTGTCGGGTGATTGTACAAATGTCTTGCTAAAGTTGTCTTACCAATTCCAGCCATACCAAACATGGAAATAATTCGTAGGTACTCTGTTCCTCCAACCAGTTGATCCAGGATAGATATCTCCACGTCCTCAAAACCAACTGTAATGCCATCAACCTCTGAATACCTGTTGGCTTGCAATGACAGTTGTGCACTGAAATCTTTTGCAAATTCAGAAGCTCCACTTTTATCAATTTTCTTGATTTCTTCAAGTCCAGTCCCAGCCTGTTTGATCTTGCGGATGACATCAGTGAGCCTAATAGTTAGATACCACAGAGGCGCATCTCCAACCAGAAAAGAGTTGATCACGTATTCAGCTGCAAATGCCCCTTGTCTAATTTGCATCACAAGTTCTTCTATCTCTGAATCTCTCGGTCCCTTTATATCATTGAGCAACAACTGGGACCGTATCAGCTCTCGATGCAGTATTTTGATTTGACCCTTCACATCAACAAACCGATCATCCTCCCAAATAATTTGATCGTCAAGATCATTGATGAGAGAATCAACAATGAATAAAGAATCCACATCAGCATTATTTTGAGAAATGTTAGCTTCGCTAATATTGGGAATCACAATTAAGAACGTGAAACTGATATTATCTTTCAAGAGTTGGATATGTTTAAAAACAGCAACTAAGGCCTTCTCCATGCCACTTGTTATGAATACTCCATCCGTGCTGAATACAAACGAACAAACTAACCTTCCAGCTTCATTTGCCACAGCTTCAAATCCTGCCAAGAGATTCTGGACTTGCTCAATTTCACAACTTTTCAACACTTTTTCACCCAAAACGGTAAGAAGAAACCTCAGCTCCTTCTTCAAAACTTGGATACGGTCCCCAAATGAATGACTCAGGCCTATTGCAATGTCGAGTAACTGAAGCAGGAAGCTGATAAAAGCACCGAGGATCTCGTTTTCCTTATGATGTAATTGCTGAAACTTCGGCACTGTGAGTAACTCCTGAATCTCCTCAGTGAGTGATCCAATCCTTTCAGCAAATTTTGCATCATTGCAGGGCAGTGGTGCCTTACATAGCTGACTGCCGCAGAATTTGAAGAGTTAAAACCTAATTTTAAGAGATAACCGTACAAAATTGAAACATGTGATTTGGTCCAATGAATTGTGAATCCTTCATGAATCAGATCAGAATTTGGCTTGCTCATCCTTATTCCCTTCAATTATTTTTCGGAAGGCTTGAAGTTTGAACAGAGTTTAGCTGCAAAACTGAAGAGTGAAGCTATACTCTACAGAAGAATGATTAACTAACTACACGTGTCTCTCTACAAATGTTGAAAACCAACGGTCTAACTATCTTATCCTAAAGATTCTACTTTTGAATAACTCACAAATAAATAATTGCTAGTAATAGTTTGGGTAATTACATCTACATCCCCGCAGTGCTTGGGTGTATTTATATATGGACTCATTTTGATTTCAAAAGTTACACTTTAACCCAGTGTAATTTGCTCATTAATACAATTGCAACATTTAAAATTTTGAGTTGTAGTATGACGGCAATGACTTATACTAATTTTGATAAGATTCAGTACTTTGAATTGCTTAATAAAAGTCACTTTTCAGAAATTTCGTCGGACGGATAGTTCTATAAGAATTGGTTCAGGAAGTTTCAGTTGTGTACTTCAGAAGCGAGGAAGTCTGTCTAAGCTTCATGAGATAGTTGAGTGTAGCTTCGGATTTTCTAGTTAAATAGGCCAAAAGCAGTTGAACATACATGCACAATCAGATAAGTGTTTGAAATAGGCAGTTATATTACATTCACATCTCTATTTCAATCAATGATGGTGGTGACGGCAACTAAGTGTATAAAACCAATATCAGAGACTATCATAGCATGTTTCTTCAGCAAAGGAATGCTGAACGAAAAAGAAACATGTAACAAGTATATCTTACCAGAGCTAAAGCTGGAAATACCCACAACACCACTATGTTAATGTGTTCTGTCCATCCACAATCACGACTAATGACGACCTGAAGCTCTTCACCCCGTATCCCTTTGGTTCTTTTTGAATTCGTAATACAGACTCCACCACTCTTTCTTCACACAATGCTGACTATAATCTTGCGCATTTAATGGGATGTCGTTTAGGTCGCCCATCGCTTTAAACGTGTAGAACTGTTCATGTTGGGTTGCAGGCTTATACAATAGTAGTAATACATACAAATTGTACACATACTATACAACGGTCGTGTGCAAAACTTCCAAGCTTCATGCAGTATCGAGAAACCTGAATTCATCAAGCTCAACATCAGTGCCTCCAGGATGTATATTTCCCTAAGAATGGTTAAAACAAATTGCAGAAACATAAGCCATACCGATCGAAACTTTCACTTGAGAGCCTCACTTTTCCTGAAATGTTACAGAACATAGAATCAACCAACAAACTACAATAAATTAGGGGAAAAAAAAAAGAGAGATAAAACCAAATAAGCACAAAAATACAAGAATATTGTGTGTACTCATTATGAATGTTGATGGAGCTGGTAGGAAGATTAACGTGGAGAAATGAATCACAAGATACAATGAGATGATAATACGTGGAGTTGCAATGAATCTTGTATCGAAACAGAGTTTATACCAAATTCAAACGGTGCCAAAGTCAAGCCGAACCACTAATAACAACGGCAGCTCATTTGAAAGATAAAATCAGTGTGATTTTGGCCAAGTTGCAACGTATTAAAAGCTGACTCGATTGGGGGTAAACCACAAGCAAACTGATTCTAACAAGTTGTTCTGACGCAATAATTTTTAAAAAAAAATTCTAGTTAAGATATGCAATAGGGATACTTTGTATGACAGAGTCCAATTTCTGTTTCTTCTAAAGTATTCTCAATCTGACTACGAGACAAATGGAACACTTTCTGTTCATTATTTAGCACAAAAGGTCGAGAAACTTGCTTGTGCGAAATCGGAGAGTTCATAATTTGTTTATCTTATTTTATTTAGATCATATTCTACCAAGAGCAATGCATGTATTCCTTACAAGTCAAACAAAGTCATTGGCCGTTAACTTCCTAGTGAGAGTTTGTTGAACTAGAACCGGGCGAACAAGTTCGAGCCAAACCTCAAGGCCAAAAGAATGGCTCTGTTCGGTTCGTAAACATCCCCAGTGTACCCTTAAGGTGTTACTTACCTTGGATTCTAGATGAAAGCAATTTTAAGAGCCATCAGAGGATTTTTCCTTCATAACTGGCTATGCTGGATCTCGAAGAAATAACACCATATGCAAATCTGTCGCACAAGGAAGAAACCAAAAATATTTATATTTTAACTTCCCTAACTAAAATGAAAAAAAAAATGAAAAAGAAAATATGACTGCTGTGAATTGTGATACTCCATTTTTTTTTCTTTGTATCAACCTGCGGCCATTAACTTAGATGAACAAAAAGGAAGAGAGGTTGGAAGTTGTAAGCTTTTACATTTTTTATTTACTCCTCAGAAGTATCCCTATCTATGATGGTGACCTTGAGCTCTTCATTTCCCATGTCATCTTGTTCTTGTTGAATTTCTCTAGCAGATTCAACCACTGTTCTTGGACACAATACTACCTCAATCAACTTCGGCGTGGCAATTTCTCCTATTTCACGAGGAATTTCTTGTAAATTTCTGCAATTACGCAACACCAATTGTTGAAGTTTGGGGAAATGTTTACTTGATTCAACAATCCATTGAACAATGTCTAAGACAGCAAATTCCAAATATATGAGCTGTTGGAATTCACCATCTATTGTGTCCCATTTTTCTCCAATGAAGGCATTGCCTCTTAATTTGAGAACTTGAAGGTTAGGCAATCGCCCGATTATAGACATCCTTTCCCAAGGCAAGAGCATGTGACATAGAGTCAGCTTTTTTATATTGGAAGGAATGTTTAATTCGATCATTTCATGATGTCTGCGAACGTTGGTCATGTTGAGGGACTCAAGCTGAGTAAGGAAGCGGAGATCAGGATAGCGACGCACACTCTTCTCGTCACCAAATAATGGTTTACAAAAGCACTTGAGTTTGCGAAGATGGGGAGAAAATTTTAACATTTCTTCATCGTTCAGAGTGTTGATACGAACATTGGTAAGATATTCTAGGCTATTTGTCTGGGAACTACCGCAATCACTGTCAAAATATGCTCGGGGGACATGAAGGTATCTTAATTTCTCCATTTTCTGAATCAATGAGGAAATAGAAACTCCATCACGTCCTGAGTAATTCAGAATAAGAAACTCCAGGTTCACAAGGCTGCCTACTGATACCAACCAATATACGGCCAAGTATTTCACGTATACCAAGAGTTCAATCCCGTCACAGTGGTTGAGATTGTGAGATGGCATGTACACTCTAAGTAACTTCATGTTAAGAACACACAATGATGGGTATACATTAGAACACTCGTCTACGAAGGAGCGAATGTGGAAGCCCAAAGTCAGCAAGTACATAGGATCGACTTTTGCAATAGAATTCATGTGGATTTGCAAACGGTGATGCTTCCCAAAAATTGGATAGCCTCTGGGAAAAAGAAAAATGAAGAGTTATAATCTACCAATGTCATCATAAAGAATTTGATACATCAAGATTAAGCAAACAAAAAGTCTAAAACGGAATATACATAGAGTTAGTGAGTGAACTTACCCACCCAACATTCTGAAGAAGTTTTCTTCTTCAGATATCTTCAAGCACAAGTCATGCAATAGGTTATGAATGAGACAGGTTTTTGGGGCACCATCTGATCTTATTTTGGCAACTGTTATTAAGCTTTTATCAATTAGCTCCCTTAAATACTCTTCCGCTGTGCTCTCTAAGCTCTTATTCTCTTCCTTACATACAAATCCTTCTGCTATCCATAGCCATTTCAACGACTTAATAGGAATTTCTCCATATCTAGTAAATATTCCAATGTAAAGAAAGCATGGTTTCAAATGTTCCGGCAAATGGTTGTAACTGAGCTTCAATATCTGCATCACTGAATCGTTTTGCCCCATAAAAGTATGAGCGGCTAAACTTCCGCTGACATATTTCCATGCATTTACGTCCATCTTCCTAGTAGAGAGTGAACCAGCTATAACAACTACTGCAAGTGGCAGTCCACAGC
>JBBMKE010400431.1:0-12557 GCA_037834125.1 Lippia alba | reverse complement strand
ATTTTAAATTTTAGTCCTTTTATTTTAAAAATTTTAGTTTCGCCCCCCCTCTCGATAATTCCTGGCTACGTCCCTGCTCAAGCCTCAACTGTGCCACCACCTTTGCCCCGGCCCCCTTCTCTCCCCTCCATCTACATCATCATCGACGCCCCCCTTCATGACCATCTCCCGGGCTCGTGGTTTTCTGGCAGAATCTGGCGGTTTCAGCGAAAATTGACCCAAAATTGCAACTTCTAGAGATAAAAGGTTTTTGTGCCTCCAAAAAATGAAGTGTTTTCAAAGTGCAAAATGGAATTAGTTGGTATCCCAATTTTACAATTTTTTTCAAAAAACTGGAGGTCCGAATTTCTAAATTTGTAGTTTTTCTCCTATTTTATTTATATGCATGTGTTACTGTTAATAAAGAGGGGGGGGGGATGAATTGATTCTTTAACATTTCACACAATGTTTACTCAATCACACCCTGAGCTAATGAACTCAGTCACAATTATCAGAGTTGCATTGAACTTGAATCAAACTTCTTTTATGAATCAAGACAAAGGTCTTGACTGATCTTAAGCACAAGTTTGTCAGTATCAAAGGTGCCACCTTCGTACCAGTCAGAGTGATTTCTCAAGCAACGACAACTTTGCAGCTTGGTGAGTGAATGGATGTTCAATGTAACACAAGATTTAAGCAAAGCTTCATTCCCTCAAAGATCATATAGCCAGAAGCTCTAACAAGAGCATATTCAAAAGATCAGTTTAGGCACAAATATGATCAAATCAACCAGCTCAACTTGAGCTAGAGAGTCTCAAACAAGATAAAAAAGATAAAGAACAGAGACAAGATGTTTAGAGATGTTTGGCCTTTGAGGTTGTGAAGACACTGACCAAAGAGATTAATCCTCTACCTAGGTTATAAACTTAGAATTTTAAACCTGCAACTTTATTGAGATAGAAAAAGATACACAATACAAAATAAGCTCTGCTAGGAACCAACACACACAACTAGTATTACCCAAACCAGAGCACCAAGATGGAGTCCGCCGAGTACAACGACAACACTACCGGTACAATCGAGACCAGGTTCCGGGATAGCTTTAGCTCAAGCTCACTGCCCACCAGAGATCACACACAAATGCTCTATATGGTGTAGACACAAAAACAGCAGCTTAAAAGCCTAAGAAAAATCAAGTCTTGTTTTGGAGAAACATCTTCTTATATAGCTTTGAGGAATATGACCGTTGCATTCCTTTTCAAACTGGGCACACTCCCCAAGATGTACCAATTGAATTTTCAACATTTTAGATCCAAGTGGATGAGAGAGTATAACTCCACTAAGTAGTCGTTAGAGACCCTGCATGAAAGATTCTTAAATTAGATCAAAGCTTAAGATTAATAATTTTCAATCCTTGAAATCTGTGCAACATATTTAAGTTGTTTTGTCCTTTGGTGATCTGCTTGGGATGATTCATTCCAGTGAATATTTCTTTGTGCATTGCTGTAATGATTTGTTCCAGTGAATTCTTTCATACAACACTTTTTGTTGATCAAACCAAAACATTGGATGTTCAACAATCTCTCCTTTTTTGATGATGACAAAAAGTGTTGTTTGGTTGGAAGAATTTTTTAGACTCCCCCTGCCTTCAAGCTTTCCTTGTAATCCAGCTTAATCCAGCTCCCCCTATTAAATATGAAGTAATGCAATCCAAGAAAGTATAATCTCGTAGTTTGTAGTAAGCTCCCAGTAAGCTCCCCCTGTCAATTAGCATGTAACACTACAAGTGCAATATAATATATAACAATGCCACTGTTTAAAGGATTATTGTCTAGAACACAACAACTAGCAAATGTGAAACCTTCAACAGGAATCAACACTACCATGTAATTTCCCTTTTCATCATCTAGAAGGGAACTCAATGTCTTCGATGCTTGATGTCATTCAGACGATTTGTGAGAGAGGAAAGACCAGTTTTGAGTCTTTTCAAGGAAAGACAAAGTTCATCAGCTTTAGCATTGAATTCCTTATGCTTTGGTGCCATGTGGACACACTTCTCATAATCTGCTGACTTGGTACTAGTATGATACCAGCACCATGTAGAGAAATCGAGCTTGAGTCTAAATGACTTAAAGTTGCTGAGTCAAGACACTGATAACTCTCAAAATTTTCTTTCCAATTCCTTGGAAATAGGATGTTCTTGTAAGATTTGAGCACTTGAGTGAGTACCATAAAGTATGGAAGTTTAAGTCCATTAGAGACCTAAAAATGCATGTATTGAAGAATCATATGTCCTTGATTGACATGAATGTTTTTCAAAACGGCATAAAGAAGAAGTATGCAGACATGTTTGAGTTCAAAGAGGTGCTTGTCAAAAGAAGATATGCCAGATAGAATGGAAGACTTGAAAATTTCAAGAATGACTGCATGAAGAGGTTGAAGAGTTTTGTGAGGAAAGTTCCCAATTTTCAACAACCACTCCATCTTATCCACCCCACAGAAGAACCTTTACTTTTTCCCAGTCCAAAATACCATTTTCAGAAATTGTACGCCGCTAAAAAAAACTTAATACCAGTGTTGGGACATCCTATAAGCATGTTAATGGACTCAGTAGTGAAGTAGCCATCTTGACCCAACACATATGACTTGACAAGTGAACAAGATCCATCATTCTCTTTGAAAAATTGAGCATTAGCATAGAATAAAGTGCAAATCATGGGATAAACAGGTTCATCAATTTGTAAGAAGTTGAGCCATCCAAGTTCATTAAATCTGTCAGCCAATCCAGACTGGTAAAATTCAGGGAAAAAGATAGTTATACCTCGGTACCATTTTCTTACCAGAATATCCTCAGTGAAAAGAAGAAATGTCCCATCCTTCTTGAACAAGATAGCTGGATCAATTGTTTGATTTGAGATATCTCGTTCTGAGCTTGTTAAATGTTGTTCTCAACAGACAAACAAGGTAAGGTAATTTGCTCAGATGAGGAGAATGAGGATTCATTTTCCATACTTGATATTTTTATGAAGAGGACTTGAGAGTGTGATAATTTTGGAGAGTGATTTTGAAAGAGCAATCTTTTGAAGAAAGGTGAGGTGAAGGTTGAGTATATCTCCTCCGAACATGAATGGATATAAAATTACACAATTACCAATGTTTCAAGATAGATTTGAAATTTTGTTCAACAAGGAAATATTTGAGTGCTAGAGCTGTTGACATGTGCAAGGGCTATTTCTATCACACGTGGATAGCACTTTTGATTTGTGAAATATGAGTCAAAGGGTCAAAAAATGATACACTTGACTAAGTTTTTAGTCAAAGACAATTGAGCTCACTTCTACCAGACTTAGTTCCAACCTGTTTTTGAAAGGCAAGCTGATGCGAAGAACAAGGGTCAATTTCTTGAATAGGGCTCAACCATTCTTCAGAATGTAGGTTATGACATTGTATCCCTGTAACGCCCCGACTTTTTGACCGTACAGGTATGGTGTATGTGTTCACCTATATGCGTGAATTAATTGTTCATAAATATTTTACATATTTATTTTCATCCATTAAATGTCATTAAGTGAATATTTAGAATTCCATTTATATGAATTCTTTGTAGATTACGTGAATTATGTGCACCTCGTTCGTATTTGAATTGATTTCTAAATTTCATGAAATTTGAGTATGTTGGTGATTTATGAGTTATGAATGTGAATATGTGCTCGTTTTGTGTATTTGATTTGGTTTGATGTGTTTTTGGATCTTGATTTGGTAACGCGACCAAAATGGAAGCTAACGAGCAATTAGTGCGCCTTTTGGTTTGGGTGACTTATCTTTGGCTCGGGAATTCGGATTTATATTCCGTCACCTTCGTTGAGCTTGAATCGACACTTCAAACTCAATGGGACTTGCCTTATATTTTTACAAGTTCATTTAGACCTCCGAAATCTAACTGAAACGAGCCCTTACGTTTTAAATGACCACCTTTGGTTAATTTTAAGTTACGGACCTACTTAACGACCCTATGGACCCCTAACCCATACCCTAACCCACTTGACACATTCATCTCTCTCCCCTTATAAGCCCAAAACTGAGCCCCCCTCCCCAAACCAAAAAGGGAGTTTTCTCCCAAGGAAGAAAGAAGAAGAGAAGAGAAGAGAAGAACCCCCCTCCACCTTGAGTAGTTGTGCTCTTACTCCTCCATTTCTTCTTCAATTTCAAAGGTAAGACCATGATTGTGTTGAGAATCTTCTCCTTTTCATTTAAGTTCTTTCATGCTTCTTGAGTTGGAGATTTGATTAGGTTTTTGGAGATATTGGTGAATAGTTAGGGTTTGAGCATGTTTGATGGGTTTGCATGATTTCTTGCCTTTTTCTTGAGATTGATTGATGATAAATGATCCTAATGCATGCCTTATTACTTATATAGTTTGATTTATGTTGGTGGTTGAGCATTTATGAAGTTGCTATTAATGGTTTTGGAAGAAACTTGAAGCTTTCTTCATGGATGCATCTCATTTCATTTCTTTCACACTTAGGTTCGTTTATGGCATGAATTAGGACATGAAAACTCTTGCATTTGTTGTTTAATCTTACCTTGGCATGTGGTTTTGAGTTGGGAAGGTATAGGATGTGGTTTGATGGCCATTTGAGGGCTGAAAATCAAAAATTTCTGTCAGTCGAGGTAATGCCCGTTAGGGCATTTTTGCTTTGTTGAGTGTTAACGGCCGTTACATGGCCTGGTACATCCCTATACCAGGTAACGACCATTACCCACCTTGTGAAGGGATGGGGGTAAGGTCGTTACCACCCCAGATTGTCCCATTTGTGTTTTTTCTTCATTTTCTTGTTCTGTTTGCTCGTCTTCCACCCCGATCTTGATCCGAACGTGTTGTATACATATTTTTTTGTGGTTGAAATGCTTTGCTATGACTTCTTAAAGCTTGGTTTTGATATGTATTGTGTCCCCACTATGTGTTATGTGCTTTTATTAAAATTTTGAGTTCGTTCGACGTGGATTGTGCTTGATGTGAGTTCGCATGCCGACGTGTTCCTAATTGTGCATGAATGTTTGGCTTGTTGGTTTGTGAACCCTAATTGCTCATTTTGATCTTTCTTATGATTCATATGACCTATATACTTGATGAGTTATGTATTATGATCTTTATTGAAGAATTATGGATTGATTTGGATTGATTTATGAAAGATATGAACTTGAATGGATTCGAACGCCTTATTTATGAATGAAATGTTTGAATATGAGCCTTTATTGGAAATTATTGTGTACATGAACATCTCCATGACATGATATTACTTCTTATGCATCTCATATCATACTCATTTCATTGTCGAGCATCTTATGTGGTCATATTGAGTCTCACGTCTCCTTTCTTGCATATATTTGGGTCCAGTTGGAGACGAGGCTAGTCCGTAAGACTTTTGTTCCTTTCTTTTGACTTCAAGGTGGGTTTCTCTTCTATTAGTTAATGGTGAGCTGATATATTCCAATGTGCAAGGTTTTAAGCCATAATATTATATACGTATATATCAAGTCTTTTCATCGAGTAAATGATTTCAAACGTTAAGCCTTTTATTTATGAACACCTACCCTATATTTTTGGCGAATTGATTGAATGCACATTTATGGGGCCCAGGGGCTTAGTGTGCATGGTGATCCGGGAAGGCAAGGGCCTACGGTGAACCATGTACACTAGTCCCAACCAAATTGCTATGATACCAGACCCCGCTAGAAGATTGGCGGAGAATGGGAGTTGAGCGCCAATTTGGGGATTCATGTACCCCCATTGGACTATGATTGGGTGGTCGAGTCTTGCAAACTCGTCCACCACCCGGAGGAAGAAAGATGGTTATGACTTATGATTGTGCACAAAAGATTTAATGTATGATCACAATTGAATTATGAATTATGATTTATGACTTATGAATTATGAATACACGAGGTGGAGGTAGGAGAGTTAGCTTTTTGCTAGGCTCACGTATGACCTAAGGATCAATTTATGAATTTAAACTTGATTGTTATAATCCCATTTGATGACTTTTTTTTCTTGCCCACTTGGGAAATCTTTCAAAACCTCATTTGGGATTATAGCTTGTATGTATGTGATTTAATTCTACCGTACTATATACTTATGCCCTGTTTTATACCCATCAGTCTCATATAGACTGAACTCTGAATTTGTTTTAGTTGTTTTGTGCAGGTTTGGGAGTGCTAGGCGGGAATTCAAGTCTAGAGAGTCGTGTTTTTGTGTCTAGCACTTTTCTTGCATATACTGTGACTCCCCAACTTTTCGCACGTACAGGTTCGTACCACGTGTGAGTTTAATTATTATTTTTCATTTATTTTCATACTTATTTGATGCATCACATTCATATTTTCTTTCTTATTTGAAATACTTGAACAATTTGAACATACGTGTTATTTGAACTATTTGACTAATCGCGTAATTTGTATTTTTTCGATCCGATTTCCCGAGCATGCGTAATATGAATTATATATTTCTTAGACCTTTTTAAAAATTTTAAACTTATTTTGGGACTTAGTGTAATTAATTTGGACTCTATTGTTTGCTTTTTAAATGTTTTGGGGTCATTCAGTAATTATGACCTTTTGAGTCCTTAAGTTGTTTCTTGAGCTAGGGAACTCGGATTCGAGTTCCGACACCTTCATTACATTCAATTCGATGAATTGGATTCAATGAGACTAACCACATATTTTTTTGACCTTATTTTGACCTAAATATCGACCCGTATACACATACGTACATTATACACTTGGTGGGACCCGTGCCCATGCCTTTTGGGATACTTTTTCTACCCCTTTTTGAATAAAAAATCAGCACTCTCTCTTCCTCACCACACTCATACATCCAGCTCTCCAAGAAAAAAGAAGGAAGAAGAATTGCAGGCCTTTTTCCTCCATTTTTGATCAAGCCCTAAGCTCAAGTCCCTTCTTTGTTTACTTTCTCTTCAAGTTAAGGTAATATTTGTGATTCTCTTGCTCTTTTGACCTCTAATATGTATTTATTTGTTGTATTACATGTTGGGATTTATGGGATTTGATCAAGGCATGAATAGGAAGGGTTTGAGGGCTTATGTGATTTCTTGCACTCCTTTGGTTCTTGTTGCATTCTTTGGCATTTATGGGTGTATTGGGTGGTATTGCCTCGGTTATTTTACTGATTCCTTACTTGTTGGTTGAGTTGGAAGGGTGTGGCATTAATGACTTTTGAGGGTTTTTGGAGATATGCTTGAATACTTGGATTATAGCTTCATTTGGTGAAGATATGTGCATATATGAAGGTTTGAAGCATGATTGATGGAGTTTGGCTTAGTAATTGGATTGATCACTTGATCCCCTTCACCCTAACTTTAGTATTTAAGTAGTATTATGTGTTGGAGATGAGTTCTAAATGCATTGGTGCTTATAAGTTGAGTTTTGGATTCATTTTGGTCACTTTGAATGCAACCTTGCTGGTTGAGCTCTTTGCGCATTTGAGTGTTTTGTTGGAAATTTGCGTATGATCTCATATTCCCTCGATGCTATTTGATGTCTAATATGTTTATTCATGAGTTATAAGGTTTATGCATGAGTTTGGATTGGTTTTGGGTTGATTAAGCATGCCTTGGTGTTGTTTTTGGCCGGAATTGCTTGAAAATAGGTTTTTGGACGCTGGAGCAGATCAATGGCGATTGGAAATTTGTTCTTGGATTTCAAAAACTTTTGGAATGGGCATGCTCAGTAGGGTGTGCTACTGCAATGTTTCAACGGCCTTGGGAATTAGGCTTATGAATATCAACGGCCGTTGATATGGTCCAGGCTCTCAGACCATTTTCTTTCATCGTTTCTTCGCTTCTCGTTGCTTCTATGCATCTTTTCTACCCCCAATATGATTCCTAAGTTGTTATAACATGTTTATATGTGTGTCCCCATGAATGTATTAGGATTTGGTATGATTTTGAATCCGGTTATTGGAGATATGGTTCATTATGTGTTTTATGATACATTTATGAAATTTCATTTGTATTCATTGCATTCATGAGCATTGCCGAGCGTCTATTTAGATCATGACTGCGTCTAAGTATTAGGTGTTGTGTTTTTTTGTTTCAGAGCCCCTTCCGAAAGTCAAGACTCTCGAGGTTTATGTGGTCACCGCTCTTTCCGATCCGTTTCTACGCTTTTTGCTTCAAGGTGAGGGTTAGGTTTGTATAGTTGAAACCCCATAGCCTTATGTGAATTGAATTCAAATCCCACATGTGGTATATTGCTATTATGTATAAATATGAGTGTTTATGATAGAAGTATAATTTTGTGAACACTTTCGGATTTTATGAAAATGGTATACTTCTGAGCATATATGAGCTTTGTTTTGAATCCCTTGCACGTTTTATTATGAATCTAGCGAGTATGCCCTGAAAGATGGGAATTGGTATGATTTTATGATTTTGGGCCCTCGAATTGTGGGTAAGAGAGACCCGGGACGACCATTGAGGTCGCCGGTTATGACCCTTGTGCACTTTCCATTTGACATATATGTGCGGTTGTAAGGCGTATAATCTTGAGCCCTTGGTGAATAACCGGGGAAGGCATATCGTGGGTTAGCTACCCCGTATGTATAGGAATCTATATGGGTGGAAAGGGTTTGACTCCTGATCACCAAGAAGTTGAGGATGGTTTGATTTATGATTTATGCTTTTATGATATGAGTTTATGAAGTTGGGGATGCCCGTTCTCGTTGGGCTTTTGTGTATTTTGTTATGGTGGTTATGAAATGAGTTGGGATCTCTTATGTATATATGTATTCTTTTGAAATGGTTATACAAAGCCCTAACTCGGTTTATGATAGACCCCCTTTGAATATATGCTTTGCTCTATATGTATTTAAGTATGGGTGTGCGTTTAGCCCCCTCACTCAGTCGAGCCATTAGACTGACCCCTTTCTCTTCACTCTTTAGTTGCAGGTTCTCGACCTAGGCGGGAAAGTCTTCGTGTCTTGTTGTACTTTCAAGTCTAGGTCGAGTTGCATACATTTTGTTTTACTTTTGAATACTTTAATACTCTTGGCATGTATATGAATTGAAGTATGTAATTTAAAGTTTGTAAGTTGAAGAATATGAATACTTGTTGTAATTTGGGCTTATACCCACTTGATGTATATATGTTAGCTCCTTTGTATAGGTTTAGCCCCACTTAGCCTAGTGTGTGCATTTAGGTCTCCGTTCGCTTAGACTTGGGCTCATGTATGGACGTCCATTTCATATGTAAGTTTGGGTCTAGGTGCGGGGGATGTGGATGGCCCATGCTCGGGCATCACATATACTCATCTTCATTATTATTGCATTTAGCTCTTGGACGGTTGTGGCGCATTTATTATTGTTTTGAGGCTGTGATGGTCATTGTACATGTTTTATTTTGTTGTAGAGCTCGTGGCTCAATTTGATTATGTGATATATATATATATATATATTGTATGATTCCACTTTAATGTTGAACTCTGATGCATGTTGGTTTATATGGTCCAAGGGTTAGTCCCGCCTAGCTTAGCGAGTAAGTTATGTCCCTGTTCGCCTTGATCTGGCTCGTGTATGGACTTTCATTTCATATGTGGGTCGGGTCTTGGTGCAGGGGGTGTGGCGTCACGTGCCGGGTGCTACAATCCCCATGAGAGCAAGATAATGATGGCTTGACCCAAGATACTCTGAATGATTAATTCCTCAAGTGCAAGGTACAAATGTTTATACACTTGGATGTTCAACAATATTTGGAGCAAATAATCTCCATGAAATTTTACTTCCAGTGAGCATGATGAGGCATATTTATTTTACTGGTGGTTCCTCCCAGAGGCATAGATTGACCCATCACAAAAGTGATGAGTTTGGACCTAATGATTCCATAAGAGATATTTAACCATTTGCAGCAGAAAGCATATGAGTGACTTAATACAAGCAAACTCATATGGAATTTCAGGTTGATCAAGACAATCATGCAATATGATAACATCCAGAATAATTCAAACTATAATGACAATGCAACAACAAGATGCAAATATTTTCATAGAGAGATGTAAACAAGCAATGAGTTCAATACACTTAAGAATTTTAAATGAACAGACTTCTTGGATAATGCGTAAAATGACTTGAGCTGGTTCTTTGGATTAATTGAATTTTAGGATAATTCTCTGATACATTTTTTAAGCATGATTGTGGTCAAGCAATGACTACGTCAGTTTCAAGTTGATTTAATCAAACTAATTGTCTAGACTTGTGCATGAGTTGAATTGAGCAAGATTGAAACGGATGAATTTTTGTAAGTCCAGAAATAAGTTTAAGTATGGAAAACATGAATCAAGTTTCTTCAATTTAAACATCTCAATGATGCATAGTTTCATTTTCAAGGAATGACTTTGTTCCAAAGAAACCTCCAAATAGACAAATAAAGCATAGAAGTTTGAGAGACAAAGCTGACATAAGAAGTTTCAAACATGCATTGACAAATTTGCAAGATCATGCTTATAAGTGATCAATGACGGACTCAAACTAACATTATGATAAAATATGTGATGAGTTAATGAAATGTAAATTGTTTTGAGCAAACAACAACTCAATTTATAGGAGCCATAGTTAATCAACCACTTTCATCATTCAACCTTTTTAGAACTAGGCAAACTTAAGACAAATACATGCATCGAGCAGGTATGAATCATTTCAAGTTTCTACATGTACTCAAGATGCAAGAAAGAGAAGTGGAACAATCTGTACCAACTCGTAACAGGAGAGACAACACTTAAATTTTGATTTCATCAAAACCCCTTAGATTGAAAGAGAGATGTTAAAAGCACATTAGGCAACGAAAATATCAATGAATGTTAAAGAATTTTCAAATACCAAATATCTTTGAAATACATGTGCTTATGAAAAATGACCTTATCATGTGAACACTTACTATATAAAAACATATATTATCAAGCAATGTGAGAACTCATGAAGACATCATAATCACAGGCACATATCAACAACATTTTTAACACAAAGTTTAACAAAAGAATTATGAAGGATAGTACCACAATATATCCACTGATACTCTTACCTTCCTTGGTATCAGTGGTACCTTTGCTACTTGTTTAATGGTTTTGGAGAGACTGGAACCCACTTGGTATTTCTTTGATGTCTTGGGTTCAAATCTCTATTATCTGGAAGATGTGAAACTGTTCCTGGTACCCCTTGTGTGTTGGGTCCTTCATTGTTAGAGGAAACACCTCCCTTTTCAACCCAAACCTATTTAGATGGTTTGGGTCTTTTGTTGTACCAACAATTAATAAAAGAATGTCCAGGTTTTTGACAAATGTTACATTTTAGCGTGACATTCTTATTAAAAGCCTTTTGCTTGAGTTTGTAGCGAAGACAATGATTATCATGCTCAAGATAACTATTATGACTTTGAACTTTGACAAGCAACCCAGATAATTTGTCAACTTTACTTTGCAATTCATGCTTGATTGATAACTTCCAAAATATTTGTTTGAAGAAATTTGTTCCTCTTTCTAAGTTCTTCAAGATTGTCTTTACATTTAATCAAGAATGATAAATTATATTCTTCAAAATCTGATGAGTTTGTAGATAAAGTTTCAATTGATACTTGACTATTAGCCATTAGGACTTCACATGGTTTTTCTTTCTTTGAGGAGATGCTTGATGTAGTTTCAGTGTCACTTGTATCAGCTATGAATGATGGGAACTTCAAATGCCTTTTCTTTTTGTTGTGAAGCTTTGGACATTCTGACTTGAAGTGTCCTGTTTCTTGACAATTGTAACATCTGGTAGGATTGTTACCAATGTTCTGTTTTCCTCTAAATGCATTTTTGCGAAGATTATACTTCCTCTTGGAGAGTCTTTTAAGATGCCTTTTTAGAACTGCAATGTTGGCATCGATCGCTACCTCATTCTCGTATGAAGACTTGTTTTGCTCAGTGATTTCATTATGCTCAATGACATCCCCTTTTTCAGAGAGTTTGTTCTAACTCGTTAAGGTGAGTTCATGGGATGTAAGAGATCCAATAAGTTGAGCAATGCTCATTTGAGTTAGATCTTTAGCCTCATGAATGACTGTAACTTTTGGACTCCATGCTTTCGGAAGAGATCTCAAGATTTTTCTTACTTGATCTTCCTCAGATATGACTTTTCCAAGTGCAAAAAGTTTATTCACAATTTCCATGAACTTGGCATACATTTCACTGATACTTTCGCTTTCTTTCATGTGAAATAGTTCATATTGATGAGCAAGAATGGCAATTCTCTCTTGTCGAACTTGAGAGGTTCCTTCATGTGTGATATGTAACATTTTCCACATGTCTTTGGCTGTATCACAAATGCTAACACGGATGTACTCACTTTTGCATAGTGAGCAAGATAAGATGTTTTTGGCTTTAGCATTAATTGAAATCATCTTTTTATCCTCAGCTGTAAACTCATGTCTCTGTTTGGGAATATTTGTACCATCTTCAGATTTCATAGGTACTTTTGCACCTTCTGTGACAATTTCCCACAAATCATAATCAATGGAGATAAAATACTCCT
>JBBMKE010400421.1:0-12558 GCA_037834125.1 Lippia alba | reverse complement strand
TTTATCATTTCTTTTATCAGATATTTTTCTCGTTGTTCTAACATTTCTATTCGAGCTGTACACATATTTTGTTCAAATTGATTTTGTGTTGTTTGTAATTTTTCGATATTATCTTTTATTTGTTTTCTTGCACTAAATCTTTGTTGTCTATTATGAATTTTGTCATATAAATCCATTTTTATTTTTTAATTATTTAGGTGTTATATAAAAGTATTGTGGTTGAAAATGTAATTTGTAAAAGTTTGTACTGTAGTATGAATAGTGAAGGCGTTTTTGATAAAGGCGTTTTGCACCTTTCTTATACTATTTCTAATATGTACCCCTTTTTTGTAATATACTAGGTAATAGTGTGTCATTATTAAAATTTCACCCAAAAAGGGGTAGAAAACAGTGATAAACCGTAGGTGTATAAATGGTGAAGGCAAAACAGTGGGCACCCTAAGTGTGTAAATGGTAAAGGCAAAACAGTGGGCAGAAAACAGTGAATGTATAAAGACAACACTAAAGACAAAATAGTGAACAATGAGTGAAAATAAGAAAAAACCGTGGGTGTATAAATGGTGAAGGCAAAACAATAGGCAAAAAATAGTAAATAGAAAACATAGTGAAAAGATTTTATGGTGGTGCTGAAAAATTTTATTTGAAACAAATAACATCAAAAGAAAGTTGAGATAAAAACGATGTGTCTTCTTTTCTTCGGATATTTTATTACTCTCTGTTTTTTTTAATATGAAACAAATAACATAAAAAAATGAATTTTTTTTGTTAAAAACAATGCGTTTTCTCTTTTTAGAATATTTTATTATCCTCTGCTTTTTTTTTATATTTGGAACAACGCCATCAAAGAAGTTAGAGAATTTTTTTTTTTATTTGGAACAAATAACATCAAAGAAGTTGAGATAAAAATGATGCGTTTTGTCTTTTTAAGATATTTTATTATCCTTGTTTTTTAAACAATTTTTGCTTATTTCTTTGCTTTCTCTATTAATATAGTTCCCCATTACAATTATTTTATAAAAAGAAAAAAATTAAGCTCCCTAGAATTTGGCAGCTTTTTAATTTCTTTGTTATTGCAATGTATTTTTTTATTTTTGTATATAGTAACTCTAAATAAGTTGAGAACTGAGAAGTATTGAACTCTTTCGTTGGAGAAGTGGAACGGAATTAATAGTTGAACAAACACCTAACAATAACCACCAATAACTACGCAATAATAACCTTCCTTTATTCAATGTAAAATTGGGAGGCCCGATATATTATTTTCCCTAGTAATAATAATAAATAGGTTGGTACGTGAAGCGGATAAAGATAAGTATTGATAAGAATAAAAACGGATATCTAAATATCAAAAGAGTGTCAAAGAATTATTAATAAAGATAGGAACGGATTTAGGGTAAATTCATAATCCCAGTATAAAAAGGGGATGAGATGAACGAAGTAGGGGACGGAACAAATATAATACCAGAGAAGAGGAGGAGTCGCTTAGAGAGGAACAACAACTCTACCAACACAAATATACCTGAAACAGTAATGATAAAAATTTCAAAATATAAATAATAAAATTACTATATTTAAATTCCAAAATATAAATAATAAAATTACTATATTTAATAAGGGAAAATTACGTCTAAATTTCTTGTAGTTAAGTGTATTAACACTTACAGAAGGGGGTTCCTTGCAAAAAAGAAAAAAAGTGTATTAACACTTGGGCACATCCTTTAGTACAGTTTTATACAACATGACCTTAAATGCTTCAAATTGCCACGAAAAGTTCCATGTGAATCTCACTTTTTATCAGTTTGTATTTGTATTGCGGAATCATTTGGCCCCTCTGTCTAGTTATTACTCAACACATCACTGTATATGTTCTCTCAAATGGAGTTATAACCCTTAATGCCATTTCCCACAACCCTCAACTCGTTGTTAACGGCATAACCATCATTTTTTCTTTATAATTCTTGTGTAGAATATCTAACTTAACTGAAGACAATTCACAGTCTAATCAGACTTTGATTATGTATACGACGAAGGGAGGTAGATATATCATAATGTAATGCAATTTTATCAAAGATTTTTTTATTGTTGTTAGGTGTTGTCTTCTTCCAAACAGGATAATTTGGGCTAGATTTTCCTCTAATGCGACTAATATCTATAGAGTTCGAGACAGAGATAGCACAGTTAGCTGGTAAGTTTGAAACTTTGAATAGCAATGTGTTATAAGGATATATAAAGATTCAATCCAGGCGAAAATTTATAATTGAAAGTGGCCGGCGATAAACGCTTTACCTAATAGACGAACGGTCGAACCCAATAATCCAGGACTTAAAGCTTGTGAATGGTTGGAAAGAAAAACTTGCTGAGTTAACGGACTTGTGGAATGTGGTTATTTACTCCAGAGAGAAGAATATGAAAACTGAAAAATGGATTCTGTATTAACTTACAGGTTAAAAAGACGATGCATTCGCACAAGGGGTATGGATGTAGTTTAACGAACTTTGCTAACTAATTAACGTATCTGTCTATTTGCTATTCTAATTGAACTAACTCTAATTGTTTTTGTGCTTGAGTTGATACTTTTGGTAGATCATATGGAGAATATTGCGAGAAAGGTAATATTTTGGGTTGAGAACTTAGAAAGTTATATTGTGAGAAAGAGTTGTTGAATCAAATAATTTACAAAGAAAAACTTTGAAAATAGAATTAAATAACTTAGAAAGAAAACTTCGACGATTATATAGTAAAATTTTTGAAAATCGTGAGAAATATATCGTCGATATTGTTTAGATAGAAAATTTTGAATACAAGATTATAATGTGAGAAGACCGTGATATTAGAGCAGTGATATTGGAGAAGAAAATTTTAAAAATTATATAGTGAGAAAAAACTGAAATTGAATGTACGCGTTAGATCAGATAATATAAAACATATATGTCACGTACGTGTGCTTATTATCAAAGCGGTACAAGTCGTGTTGGTGATGATGTCGGAATCGGTAAAGAAAGGTTTAACACCAAACACTTTCTATTTGTATGAAAGGGAAGACCATCATAGGCGTAAGAGCCTCAGGAACTGGGTTCCCGTTGAGCGTGGATTCTACCAACTAGGGTAACACCAAGGAAGATGGTGAAGCTGTAAGAAGCTTGAAATGTGCAGCAATGGGATTTTCCAGCTCAGTGTACGTTTCTTGTGCGTGAAGAAAAGCGGAGTAGCAGATGAAGACTACTTGAAGAAGGAGTGAGGGGATCCTTCTATTTATATTAGTCGTGTGGTCCAGGAATAGTGTTGTCCTAGACACGTGGCGGAATGTGAGGGCCTAAAGCGACCTGCATGCGTCACTATCACCTTTTAGGCAGTTATGCCCAGCTGTGGTGTCAGCGGCGGCTAAGGGGTTGTTCTCCCGAGCGATGAGATGCTCGTATGCCATAGACAGAGCGTAGAGGCGCTCGGGGATGGGTTCCTTGAGAAAGGAGTTGGAGCATTGAACCATCGAGCGCTAGAGGCTCGAGGGTTGACTCACTCGAGGGTGAGATTTCGTTGGGGGGGTAACCCCTTTGGGAAGATTAGTTGCGAGGATTGAAGCTGGGTGCAAACCGCGAGCCTCAGCCGTTCGAGTGTTCCGTTGGGATTGTCACTGGGTCATGAAGGGAGTCCTCCACGATCATGTCACGATCATGCCCCCCAAATTCTACAGTGTAGCCCGAGCATATTGTGGAATTTTGAATACTTTCGAGCGATTCACTAGGAATTGGAAGGGTCAAGGCCTTCCAACTGTAAATCAATGTGAGCATTTCTGCAACGGACATAACTGACGCTGCATTAAATGTTATCTTGTCTCGCAGATACTTTCTGCAGTCGCATTAAATGCGTAGTGGAGGCGTGGGCGACGTGGGGCATTTACCAAAAGCGTCGCGATTACCGGCCAAGACGGGAAATGATTGCACTTTTGAAATTGTGCATATCCCAAACCATATAAATATGGATTTGCAGATCTCTCACTCTTTACGCAATCAAAATAAACTTAAGCGCCCATATTCTCTTCAAATTTCTGTATTTTCCGGCGAAGCTTCAAACTTCCAACTAAGGTAATCATCTACTGACCAATCCCCTGCTAACATTAGGGTTTAGATTGAGAGAGTTCTGAATTAATCGTTGAGAGCGAGTCTATAGTCCCACTATCCTTAAGTGCCCAGATTTGTTCTTCTCCTCCAAATATCCCCTTCCCCCATAAACATCCATTCCTATGGCTGATAGAACTTCTCCAAGCCATTCCGCAGTAAGTGACATGGCACAGGAGATAGAGGATATGTCTCCTCATACATCTCCTCGTCATAGTAATATTTCGGAGGTGATTCCGGCGAGGGCGGTGGGACATGGCGGAGAGAGAGTCCCGGCGATGATTCCAATGGCTAGTACCAGTGGAGTGGGTAGAGACGAGGAATTAGATGCGGCGTGCAAGGGATGCTCGAGCGTCAGCCCACAGACATAGCTGGGCTTTTCGAGCAGTGCGATAATGCACTAATGATGATGCAGCAAGGGGAAAGGGTTCTCCCCATAGCCAATTCTGCCATAAGGCCACAACATCATACAGAGACGGTGGCCATGAACCTTAACGAGGAGGGTCCATCTAAACCGAGGGCAGGAGATGAGCCTCTGCGAAAGAGAAAAAAAGGGAAAGAAACCGCAACCTAAGAGAAGGGTCCCAACCCTCACAAGACAGAGAAGACGCCTGGGGAAATTGAGGGTATGTGGACCACCCCGGAGTTCAATAAGTTGGTTGAGGGGGATTATTGGTCGAGCGGTATAGTGACCCGCACCTCTCAGAAACATGAGCGAGCAAACAATCCCCCCGAGAGGTGGATGACCATATACAGAAACGTTGTAGTTGGAGGGGGCCTACGATTCCCTATCCCACGAGAGATGAGGGGCATCCTCAACTACCTAAATTTGACCCCTGTGCAAATCCTGCCCAATGGTATAATTTGATTAATGTATTTATCATGCTGATGAAGACGACGGGACAAGAAGCCTCAGTGAATAACTTTACCCGTCTCTTCCAAATTTCACGGTCTTCCCGATCCTTTCCTGAAGTTGGCTTCTATTATATTTCCTTGTAGAGGTACATGAGGATGATCAACTCGCCCGCAACCTTCTTGGGTGAGACATGGAAGGGAAAGTTCCTATACGTGACGGGCCCCGAAGAGATGTTTGGGGTCCCGATGAAGTGGGTTGAGCACGGTGAGGAAGAGGCTATAATAAGAGTGAGGCCTCCAAATGTAGCTTTCGAGGGTTGGGCTAGAAGCGTAGCCCTAGTAATGAAAGAATGCAAAAGGGTGATAGAGGCAAAGGGCCTGCTAAAGAACGAAGAAGTACTATTCTGATTTGGCCTTTCGAGCCTCCCGAGAATGGTGGCGCAGCCTCCCTCAATCATGGAAAAAGATGGTTAGATTCTAGGAACTGACCCTTGCTAACTTTCTTACTAACTTTGAGCATTCCTCTGGATTCCTTCATTTAATTTCCCCAAACATAGCATTTTATTTGTTGTTTTTCTCTATGAAAATAACCTTCTAATGCTCGTTTTCTTATTGTGCAGCGATCGAAATCCTAATGGCAGGAAAGGCTGCTTCCCGACTTGCGAAACTCTTGAAGGCGCCCCTCACGGCCGTACCGGCCCCTCAACAGCAATCGAACCCTCAACAACTAGCTGGCCCTCTGGGTGAAGACGTGCGAGCCACCGTGAGGCACCTAATCGACGAGCTGGACAACTAAGGCTCGGGGAACATCGAGGTTCAAGAGGTGGTTGCTTATACGATAAGGGAAAATCCGAGCGCTGAAACGACAGTACCGGCGGATCGTAGCCCTCAAGGAAAAGGAAAAGGATGACAGATCCCTTCCAGGTTTCAGGCAAAAGAAAAAATGTACGAGTGGGGCTCGTCTAATTTGACGACAGATACACCTCTTCTTTCGAGGAAGAAGAGTACTGGAAGTTCGAGCCAATGAGGGACGCTCGGTATAGGAAGGATCCAGCTGATGGCCCGGTCTTGCTGAGGAAGGGGCTCCCTTCCTAACTCTTGAGCCACAATATCTACGAGCGAGCCAAGTTTGGGGAGATCACGCTCGACTGGTGAATCAGACAGCCGAGGAACTTGTAACCGACGCGAGCCATGCCCTGATCGTGGTAAGTTTTCTCTTATTCTTCCTTGTCAGTAATACTTTGCTCTTTTCCCTACACACATACTTGTATATGCTTTCCCCATACTTAACATTTTTTTTCGTATTGCAGGAGGTGCTCCCCAGGCTAAAGAGCCTAGAGCAGCGGACTAAGGCTTATGCGGCCCATAAAACCAAATATAAGAGGCTCGCCAGAATGCATGACCCTGTCGCGTGGTACCGGGAGCGCACAGAGCTGACCGATAGGCTTAAGGCTGTTGAGAAGGAGCATACGAAAACCAAGGATGCTCTTCGAGATATGGACGAGTAGCGGCAAGCTCTAGATAAGAAGCACAAGGACGCGACCGAAGCATGGAAGCTCGAGAAGGACGAGCTGCTGAGGGAGAAAGAGAAAATGTGGAAGGCCATTGAGAAAAGGGATGGCCGATTGAAGGACGCGAGCGATAAGCTGCAGGAGATCTAGAAGACCGTTGCCACCCTCGAGGCCCGCACAGCGAGTGAAGTGGTGGCGAAATTTGTGAAGTCCAAGGCCTTTGATGTAATGGCCAACCTTCATTGTTTTGCTAACACGACGCTCTTTTACTGGAGGGGCATAGGCTAACTAATCAAGGATGGTTTGGTATCAGCAAACGCTCGGGAAGATCCTTGGCTTGATATGTTGAAGGACGAAAACCTCGAGGATATCCCGGGGGTTGACGATGAAGATGAAGAGGGAGCTGTGTAGCCGGAGTATGAGGAGATGGTCAAAGAGCATGAGGAGAACTTTATTGCAGCTAACAGGACCTAAGAAGAGCCTCTGATGCTCGGAGAGGATGCCAGAACTGAACCCTCGCAAGGTTGAGAGCCTCTCAACTTGATCTCTCTATCTATGGCGCCTCTGGAGCCTGAGCAACCCTCGACCTCCAGTGCTCGTAATGAAGAAGAAGCAGTCCCTTGAAGCTCCCCAGTTCCCTAAATTCCCCTCTTTTGATGTTGAATTTTTCTCTATGTACTTAAACAAATTCTTTTTCAGTTTTAATCATATCACTCTACCTTAACTTCTATCAATGTTCTTGTTTTGCTGAATGAATGATCTTTTTTGCTCCCAGAGTCTGCAAATTCCGATAACCTGTTTGGTTGAATGTTTGCATGCGTGTCTGCTTTTAGGGATATGTTTGCGCTGTTTCTGCCCCTGTCGAGTGATAAAATATCATAGTTGGCTTGTGAGGGCTCGAGGGTATGTCCGCATGGGGATCACCCTGGCTAATTTAGATAAAATGGAAGAACCCGAGTTACGTAGAAATACATGAAGTATAGAAAACCTTAGAGAGTAGGAATCGTTTAAAGATTCTTAGTTGTAAATAATTTGAACTTAGAAGTCAATGCAAGATTTGCTAAGTATTATAATAGAGAGTGATCCGTCGAAGGAATTCGAGCATAAGCTAGAGTTGAATCTGTTGGCTCGATATGCGTGAATTTTAATCTACTAAATATGCTCGTTCTCAAAGGGACTAGAGTAGCATTAGGTGGTGCTATTTCGACGTAGAGTTCCCTCGACACGAGGTTTAGCTTAGATGACCCTCGGAGGGAAAGTATCCACAGAATAAATTGAAATAAAGACAAGTAGATTATAACAGGTACTTGTATTCCGGATTGCTAGAAGAAAGTACAATTTATCCCAAGGGGAATGGTACAATACTTATACGTAAAATCTTCTAAGATTGCAAGCATTCCACGGTCAGGGTAGGCACTCTCCTTGCAAAGTCTCTAGCAGGTAGGTGTTGTTTGCTCGTATCTATATGACTTTGAAGGGGCCTTCCCAATTGGGTTCTAACTTACCCACATGTTTAGAAACTTCAACCTTCTTGAGTACTAAGTCTTCAAGTTGGAAAGTTCTTTCTTTGACATGCTTGTTGTATTGTGAGGCGACCGTTGCCTTATATTTGTGGATGCGAGCCCAAGTGATGTCACGCTTTTCGTCGAGCAAGTCCAGTTCCAGTGCTCGATTGCTGTCGTTAGCAATGGGCTCAAAGTAGTCTACGCGTGCGGACTCTTGTGCAAGCTTCGCAGGTATCATTGCCTCGGATCCGTATGTTAGAGCGTAAGGAGTCTCATCTGTCGCCGCTCGTGGGGTAGTTCGATACGCCCAGAGGGCTCCCTGGAGTTCCTCGGCCCATTCGTCTTTCTTACTCTCAAGCATTGTTTTGAGATGCTAGAGTATAATCATGTTGGTCACCTCAGCTTGACCGTTGGCTTGCGGATGGCCCACGGAAGTGAATCGTTGCTCAATGCCCAATTTCGAGCACCAGTCTCGAGTGTCCGCAGCGATAAATTGGGATCCATTATCCGATATGAGTACCCTCGGAATGCCATAAGGGCAGATGATGTTTTTCCAGATAAAGTCCCTAACGGTTCGGAATGTGATCTTGGTGACAACTTCTCCTTCAGCCCATTTGGTGAAGTAATCCACCGCTATGATTGCAAATTTCAGCTGTCCGACCGCCATAGCGAGGGGTCCAACAATATCGATGCCCTATTGATCAAAGGGCCAAGATACGTCAACAGGGATCATTTGAGGTGAGGGATGTTGTGTGGAATTGACATTTCGGGCATTTTTTAGAGTAATTGATGGCGCCCTGCAAGATCGAGGGCCAATAAAATCCACTCCTCAATACCTTCTTGACTAGGATCCGACCACCAAAATGATTTTCACAGTTGCCCCCGTGTATATGTCCTAACACTTCTTTCGCTTGCGAGGGTTTCTTGGAATGAGCGTTTGAAGAGTCGCCCCTCATCGTCTAGCGAGAACCTAGAAGCCTTGTTACTTATCTTTCTGGCCTTGACTTTGTCGCTTGGAAGGGTTCCGTCTTGAAAGAATAAGATAACCGCGTCGAGCCAGCATGGCTCGGAGGGGTCAATCATGTTGACCTGCTTCGTCTGTTGGCACTCTTCTATCAGAGGTCCCTCGGTTCTGAGAAAAGTGACCGTCCACTCGCATGTTCCATCCAGAGAAGATGCAAATTTTGAAAGAGCGTCGGCGCGCTCGTTCTCCGCTCGCAGAACTTGCAGCAGGTTAAACTCCTTGAACTCAGCAATGATTTCTTTGAGTTTCGCCAGATAACGCACCATGGTGGTTTTTCGGGCTTCATAAATTCCTTCAAACTAACTCGCAATCAACTGGGAATCTACATAAACTGTTACTGTGATGGCTCCGCTTTTTCGAGCGATTCTAAGCCCTTGAATGAGAGCTTCATACTCTACCTCATTGTTGGTGGCTTAGAAGGCAAGCTCGATTGCAAAGTCCAGTTCCGTTCCATAGGGATCCCTCAGGGTCACCCCAGCTCCCCTCTCTTGTGAGGTCCAGGAACCATCTGTGTGCAGCAGCCATAAACCCTAGTCTTCAAGCAATAGTAGATCTAACCCAAATCGCTCCACTAAAAGATCTGCCACGGCCTGGGCTTAAATGGTTGTGCGAGGTTTGAAAATGACGTCGAACTGGATTAATTCAATGAACCACTTGATTAGTCTTCCAGAGACGTCAGGCTTGGCTAGGACTTGCTTGAGAGGTTGATCAGTAAGCATTGTGATTGAGTGCGCTTGAAAATAAGGCCTTAGCCTTCGAGAAGCATTGATGAGAGCAAAAATAAATTTTACGATCTCTGCATAACGCTTTTCTGCACCCTGTAAGGTTTTGCTCAAATAGTAGACAGACAGGTGTTTTCGCTCGTGTATTTCGACCAGCACTGTACTCGTGGCTTCCGAGGAGACAGATAGATAGATGAACAGGTGTTCTCCCTCTATAGGCTTCGTTAAAAGCGGAGCACGCGAGAGATATTGTTTCACGCTCTCAAGGGCCTCCTCACATTCTGGAGTCCACTAAAAAATGCGAGCGTTGCGCAAGATCTTGAAGAAAGGCAGGTTCCTGTCGGCGGACCGTAAGATGAATCTGTTGAGGGAGATTGTTTTTCCCACCAATACTTGAACTTCCCTCACGTTGTGAGGGGAAGGGATATCGAGAATTGCTTTGATCTTTTATGGGTTGGCCTCAATCCCTCGTTGGCTAACCACGTAGTCCAGAAACTTGCCGCCTCGGACCCCGAAAGTACACTTTGAGGGATTGAGCTTCATACCATACTGTCGGAGGATACTGAATGCTCGGCGGAGGTCATCCAAGTGCGAGCCTTAATGCTCGCTCTTTACAATCATGTCACCCACGTATACTTCTATGGATTTCCCTATCTCAAGCTCGAACATCCTGTTAACAAGGCATTGATAAGTAGCTCGGTATTTTTGAGGCTAAAAGGCATGACCAAGAAGCAATACACCCCAACATGCACTACAAATGAAGTTTTTGGGCGATCCTCAGGAGCCATGAATATCTGGTAATATCCTTGAAAGGTGTCCATCATGCTCATAAGTTCGCAACCCGCAGTTGAATCCACCAATTGATCTATGTGAGGCAGAGGATTGGGATCTCTGGAGCAAGCCTTGTTCAAGTCCATGAAGTCGTTACACATACGCCACTTGTTTGTACTCTTGGGCATGAGAACGACGTTGTAAAGTCATTCTAGGTATAAAACTTCTCCAATGTATTGAGCGTCGAGGAGCTTGTTGACCTCCTCCTCAATGACTTGTTTTTGAAATCCATGGACATCCCTCTTTTTCTGTTTGACAAGCTTGAAGGCGGGATCAGCGTTAAGCCAGTGGACTATGACGCTCGGGTCAATGCCAGTGAGGTTCGAGGCTTTCCAAAGGAAGACATCCAGGTTTTCTCAGAGGAAGTCAATCATCATGACCTGAGCTGGTCCCTCGAGGTTCGAGCCTATCTGTGTTGTCTTCTCGGGATTGCCTGGTTCTAATTCGATAGTGAGGTATTTTTCTGTTGGCTCAATTCGCACTTCGGGGCATGGAGTTTCGAGCGCTCTTTTCTTGCCTATGAGGCGATTATCCATTTCTTCCGAAGGCTGGTCTTCCTCCTGTCCGAGGATTCCTCAACGGCTCCTGGGGGTCTATTGCTCGTAGAACCTTTGGACCCTCTTTTCTTGTTCTTCTTCTTGTAGAGTTTGGCCCGTTTACGCTCGGTGCTGTCCTCGTCGAGCTTTGGGAAGTCGACTGTTTTCTTCATGGAACCTTTGCTGGATGGTTTGTTTTGGTTTGTGGTTGCGAAGAGACAGAATATAGCATTCTCAAGCTTTCTTTACATTGCACAAAACTTCTCTGGTTCCCTCGGGAGTGGGGAACTTGATCTTCTGATGGTAGGTGGAAATAATAGCCTTGAAATCTACGAGGGTTGGTCATCCGATGATGATGTTGTATGGCAAGTCCACTTCAACAACTGCATAAAGAATATTTAAAGTTTTACGCTGTGGGGCGCGATCGAAAGAGGTGGCCAAGCGTATTTGCCCGCAAGGGACAATCTCGGAACCCCCAAAGCCAATGAGGGCTGTTCTGAGGGGTTCGAGGGGAATGTTAGTGATGTTCATCTTTTAAAACGTTGAGTACGGCAAAACATTAATAGAGTTCCCACTATCAACCAAGGCCCTTTTTACAACGTGATTGTGCACGTCTAAGCTACCCACCATGGGGCAGTCAGAAGTTTCACTAGCCCTATGAGGTGTTACAATGTGCTCTAAGTCCCTATTAGTAAAGCCAACAATATCATTCTCTGTCGAGCGCTGGCTGGCTTCCACGAGTACACAGACTAAACTCGCTGGGACTTCTGGTCATAGCTTCGTACAAAGCGGCAGCGAGAGGCATTAGAATTACCTCCCGAGGGTCCGCCAGTGATCATGTGGATGATCGCATAGGGTTGGTTCTCAAGCTGTCCAACCTTCTGTTTCTCTCGGCCGCTTCCCTCGGGCTGATGGAGAGAAGGGCTCCTTGAGCGGGAACGACTTCTTCTGTCATTGCACGCTTGCTCATTGCATCGCTCGTCAAATCACTCGAGGGCCCTTATGAACTCTTTGAGATGCCCCCCGGCGATGAGCCTCTGGATCTCTGTCTCGAGCTGACGACAATCGTTGGTGTCATGGCCTTTTTGCTTATGGAAGGCACATATTTTTTCGAGCCTCTCTGAGCCTCGGTTTCTCTTATTTTGGGCGATCTCTTGAAGAGTTTCTTGTCCACCAAAGAATAGATTTCGGCGATAGGCCTGTTGAGCGGGATACGCTCGCGCTCAGACCTTCGCTGTGGTGATCTGTTCTTCTTGGTGTGGGGTGGACTGCGGCGATGATTGTTTTTGTTTGGCTCGCTCCTCTCTAGGGCCCTTACAATTGGAGAGGGGTTCGCCAGCGCACACTCCCGAGCCTAGTACATGTCTTCCAAAGTTAAGTGTGAGTCAGCAATTTCCCTTAGCTCGAGCATGGTTTGTGGTCTTTGCTTCGCTACCTCCTCCACAAACTCCTTGCTGAC
>JBBMKE010400410.1:0-12560 GCA_037834125.1 Lippia alba | reverse complement strand
TAGATAGGTAAATAGGTCCCGATAAATTCCTACGGTTTAGGATGAATAGTAACTTAGGGACCTAAAGGGAATTTTTTTAATAAACAAATTTCAAAGGTTGTTTTGTGATGCTAAAAGCTATGATATGAATCCGGAAATTGTAAGATCTAACTTCCTAAGGTTTCACGAAGTGTTTATGAAGGTTCAGGCTCGGTGGATGAATAGTGATAAAGGTCAAATACTAAGATTTTGATCAAATGAAAACATAAAGGCACATAATGCACTAAAATGAAACACACAATGGATGGAGGTTATAAACGCTTTTCTTTTAACCCTTTACTTACATGTCTTATTTCTGTCTTGAAAATCCGGGCTGTTACATCCTATATCTGTATACATTTACATATATACATATATCTATAAGCTACCATATCCCTTCACTTAGTCACTTTGACTAACTCCACGTCTATTTTAAAACGCATGATTTCAAGAAAACAAGGAAACGACAACTAGAGGTATCTTGAAGTGTTAAGGCATCCTATGTTTCAGCACTGATTCTAAGGTCATATAGTTTTGAATACATTTCAATTCTATTGCCTTCATATTTTATCCAATAGACTATAATATTATACTCCCCACCATGTCAATCACTTCAATTAATAATAGTAGTAGTTGTTCTTAGGTGCAGTAACACTCTTGACCTTGCAAAGTTTTAAAATTCCTATCTTCCGCTGCACTATAGCTTATGCTCTAACTCAAGTATTGTCTTGTCCGTTCGCCATAGTATTACTTGGGTAAAGTACTCGGGAAGTATTACGTTGCGGGGGTCGTAGTGCTTGGGGAGGGCGCTACAAGCATTTTGGTCTTGTATCACATACACTCATATTATTTTGTATTATGTACAGTTGAATGCTTTTATTATCTTGAGGCTGCGAAGGCCATGATTAGTTGTAAATTGTAAATTTTGGAGCTTGTAGCTCATTGTACATGTTATACGATAAATGTTTCCACTTTTATTGCATTGCTCTGATTTATTTTAGTACTTGATTAATGATTGGTTCAAGGGTTAACCCACCTAGCATAGCGACTGTGTTGAGTCCCCATTCGCCATGATTTGGTTCGTGTATGGATTGCCCATTTCATATGCGGGTTGGATCTCAGTGCGGGGGATGTGACACCTTACTTTCGGGCGTTACACCCAAAGTACAGGGGGGGTGTATAGAATTAGCCCTTCAAATAGTGAAGAAGTAAAATTTCTAATTTTTGGAAATTAATTAGAATTTTATTAATTTAATTTTCTCGGGTTAGAATTAATGAACAAGATGCATATGGATGGTCTACATTTGGGTTTGTGACCCCTAGTTGCTTTTTTTTTTCAATTGGGGTTGTGCCCTACTTATGTGTGTACTATTATGTGTTTTATTATTTGGCTTTCCTTATTACTGTTCTTTAGTCAGGGTATGCCCTGTGTATTTGTCTTTGGCCAAAATGAAGATTGAGCCATATTAATTTTTGTAAAGAGAGTATAACTTATGTTGGGAGGTTTTTAATTTTTTTGTTTTGAGATTGAACCCATGGAGTAAGAAGGATCCACACAACAAGTAACAAGAAGGTCATACGTGAATAGATAGGGAGGGTTTCTATTAATGTAATAGATAGGGAATGTTTTATTTACAATTCTCTTATGTGATATAAACTGTCTTATGTGTCATGTATGTTAGAACTTGTGTGCTTGTGTTATGAATGCATTTACGTTGTACTTGCATTAATCAAGGCTAATTAAAAATGATTTAAATATATGTTGGTGAGGTCGAACTGAACAACTCTCCTCGAAGATTCTCTTATAAAATATCAAGCTAATTTTGAACCATAGGTGTTTAATTCAAGTTGTAAACTTTGAATTAAATTCCTAGCAATCCATCAATAGGATTTAAGTTTAATAGGGGAGCTACTTAATGTCCATAAGTCATAGGGTGGCTCTGTGAAACCTACTAGTTCTCAGTATCTTAATTGATCATTATAAAATGATCGATATTTCATGGCCAATTTTAGGGAGGGCGATGTCCGCGAGTCCTGGGTCGTTCGAACTAAATTTTGAACATGATTTAATGATTGATAGGTCTAGCGTAACGCCTAAGTAAATATGGATGTCGCACAAGTCTTAAGTCCATATTGAAATATAGGTGATGCAAAAACATTACTAAGAATTCCACAAAGTTGGAATTGAAGAGTTGTACCAACCTTAGGCTTCATTTAGAATGTCCGCGAGTCGTGGGTTTGAAATAAAGTGCTTGGGATCTTGGAATATCTTTAGGGAATTATTGATCTTCGAAAAACAGTGGGAGCAACATAGATTAAAGACCTAATCTCATGTATATCATTGTTATTCAGCAAGCTCACTTAGTTCTCTACTTTTCCATTTAGATCGTAGATTTTGTGATTCTCTATGTATTTTGAAATGGCAACTAAAAACCTTCTAGTATCGATCCTCGTGTCAAATAAGTTGACTGGTCCGACCTATTTTTATTTTCTTAGGAATCTATAAATTATTCTAGATTCGAAGAAGAGAACTTATGTTCTATACGAGGCGGAGCCCGTTCCCGAAGGAAAGCTCCAACCCAGGCTGAGCGGGATGCGTTCCAGAAGTGAAAAGATGGTAATCTCCAAGCCCGTAATCTCATTCTTGCTAACATGTCTCCAGACATGCAAAGACATCATGAATCAATGGAATTTGCTTGGGAGATTTATGACCACTTAGAGCAACTTTACCGCCCTCATGAACGTGTGTTACAAGGTATAACACCTCAAAAGAATTGTTCCATTTGAGAATGAGCGAAGGTACGAGTATCCAAGAATATGGACTCAAGTTTCTTGCTCTAATGGAAAAACTTACTTCCATGGACCTGCTACTGAGATATGAGCTCTCAGTGGATTTGTTGTTGGAAAAATGGGTTTGAAAATGCAGCGGAAAAGTAAAATTTTTTCCAATAAAGCAAGAATCGGAGCCGCCCAAGAACTTACTGTTAGTGGGTTCTTTCTTGAAACATTCAAGCCATCCAAGAACGTCCTTCACGCGGCTTGATCCCCAATCTCGGTTCTTCAAATCTTTCAAGACTCCAAACGTGAAGCCCTCTAGAGAATGCTCCACAAACCACAACCACAATATAGATTTGCATCTCATGCATATCTTTTCATTGTCGTGCATCATTTTCAGTCTATATAGAGTCTAAGTCTTGGGTTCCTTGTGTTTCTTTTCAGAGGAGGACCCTATTGACGAGCCCGAAGCGTAGTGTTCACGATCACTTCCACTTTTGCTTTCTACGTATAAGGTGAGGATAGGAACTTTGTATAGTTAAGCGACCTAAAACCATTTTATGTTGATTTCTTGCCCCACATGCGAACGTAATTTATATGTATATGTAAATAAGTGTTGAATTTATTATGTTTATGATCTTCTGAACCAAGATTAAACCAAAAACTAGTATAAAGGTATATGTGAGCCATTTCGATTATTCCATTTAGTTTAAGTTCTGTAGCGAGCTAAGCCATGAAAGATTGGTAAGTGTGAATAGTTATGTGATTGTGAGCTCAAGGAGCTACGGGTAAGGAATCCCCGGAACAGTGTTGGGCCATCAGGACTCGGCCTGTCATAGTCTCTATCCAAGATATCATGCACGACCCTGGGAGCCGGGGAAGGCGTGGTATTTTGATATCTTCGGTTTATCCGAGGAGGACCCGTAGTAGGCTAGCTACCTCTCGGGGTTTGTTATATGTATAGATGGTTTGAATAGGCATATTCTTCCATCGTTGGAGTAGAGGATGATTATGTTTATGCTTTTGGTTTTGATATCTTAGAGAAGCTAGGTTGGAAGCTCGTACTCGCCGAGCATTGTGTTGGTTCTATTCTAGAAATCATGAATCGGGATAGAGCTTTTGAAATGTATATTATGTTTTATTTTGGTTAGCGAAACCTATTACCGGTTCATGAGTCCACTTTTTTTATATGCTCTGCTTTCTATATATAGTGTGTGGCTGTGTTAGCCCCCCTGACTCAGTCAGTTGACTGACTCCCTCCGTTTTTCTTTCAGTTGCAGGTTTCTTTTGGCCGTGAGCTAGGTGGAGAAGTGTGTCTGCACGTGTACACTTGTTGGTCTATGTCTAGTGGCATTCATACTTTCCTACTTATCTTTTGTATTTATATGAATACTTGGGAACTTTTGTATATCTATTTTGTTAGGCCTTGTCGGCCATTGTAATTATTATGTGAATTATGTTATATGAAGTTATGTGATGCTTTGGGTTTTAATTTATTGCTTCCGCACACTCTGAGTCTTTGTTTAGGTAGCCCCGCCTGGCTTAGTGAGTGAGTGTGACCCGTTCACTAGGGTTTGGATCCGGGTACGGACTTTCATTTCGTGACTGGATTCGGATCTTAGTGCGGGGGATATGGTCCCTACTTGTGGGGCACTACATATACATAATCGGCTTTAAGGGCACTATTCCTAACAATCTCTCACTTGCGCGTTAAAGCCATTCTAAAGCTACTCTAAGTCCCATCTTTTGAAGATTTCCTTCGAAATCCTCACGACTAAGGGGTTTTGTAAGTGGATCTGCCACATTCTCTACTGATGCAACCTTCTCAATTTGTACATCTCATCTTTTGATGATATCACGGATTAGGTGATACTTCCTCATAATGCACTTGGTCCGTTGGTGAGATCTAGGTTCTCTTGTTTGAGCAATCGCCCCAGTGTTGTGACAAAATACAGAAATGGGCTCTTTCATGCTATGAACAATATTCAACTCTTAAATGAAGTTTCTAATCCAAACACCTTCGTTAGCTGCATCATTTACAGCTATATATTCGGCCTTAGTGGTCAAATCTGCAGTAGTACTTTGCTTGGAACTCTTCCAAGTCACTGCTTTGCCATTTAGACAGAAAATGTATCCTGACATTGACTTAAAATCATCTAAGTCTAATGCAAAGCTTGCATCACAGTTGTTAGGAATATTGCCCTTAAAGTCGATAATTTATCTGCTTTCTACTTTTTCTTATTGTAATCACAGACAATCTTTGAATGAAATAACGAATAAAGGCAACACTTCTTTATATGCTCTTGTTTGGGTGTGTGATTACTTAACTGCACATGTATAAGAATTTCCCTAATCCAGATGACTTATAGAACTCTACCATTTAGGTGAAATGGTTTATGAGACGAACCCTATATCACATAAGTCATGATTAGTAAAATACTCCAAGCCAATGAGTCCTACAGACAGTGGGAGTGTCAATTCGGCTCTTTTGAGGCTTGCTCGTATGATTGTGCCCTTAAGAAGGACCACCTTGTTTCATGGAGGTGAAAGTGTATAGTTGATACGTGTGTGATACATGAGTGTGCTTAGTTATCTAAGTAGGTTCACTGAGGTGCCCCGTGTGAGAAGATTCCTAAATGGGAAAGGAATTTTCTATTTCAGGAAATGGAAATTTCCAGATCAGTAAATATCTCACGAGTCCGGTCCTCATAGTTGAAATTTTTTAAATCCCGCTGCATTTCGTTTCCGCTTTTCCAACATCTATTTGGTTGCAGGTTGCTGCAGCGGTGGTGGTGATTGTTGCCGCTCCTATTCCGGCTATCTCTTCCTCCCCCTACCCCCAAAGAAAAACCTTCTTTCATCTCCACGTTCTTAGAAAAAGCACTCGTCTTGGTTGACCGATGTGGAGAAGATGGGGATAGACACGGCTCCGATATGCCTCCGACACGTGTCGGACATGGCTGAAGGAATGTCTAAAAAAAAAATTGGGACGCGGTGTGGACAAGGCGAGGTGAAGTGTCCGACACGGCTCAGACACGTAGATTATACTTATAAAATATTTTTATTTTTATATAAAATATATTTATTTATATAAAATATAATCGTGTCGGAACCCTGTCGTGTCCTAAAATTTTGAACAAATTTGTGTCGCCATGTTCATATCGTGTCATGTCCGTGTTCGTGCAACATAATGTGGTACACATGTCACACCACACGGGAGTCAATTTCACGTCATACGTGATTTTATAAAACTTGGACTGGTTTCCGACGAAAAAGTGCATCATTTTGCGCGATTTTGGGAGATATAGGGTAGATTTGTCAACGAAATAGTTGGTGTACCAATCCTGCTTAATGGGTACAAATGGTATATATACTATTTTTGCAATCTTCCCATGTTCAGTGGTTTTTGACGTGGCATGACTGTATTGCCACATAAGCAACAATAGTGCCACGTGTTGGGTCTCTGGCGATGATTAGGCTTTCCGGCGAAAAAGTGCATCATTTTGAGCGATTTTGAAAGATATGGAATAGATCTGTCACCGGAATAATTGGTGTACCAATCTTGCTGAATGGGTGCAGATGGTATACCATTTTTGTAATTTTCCCATAAAAAATATATATATAGCTAGACACATATATTTGTATAGATTCCTCATATAATTTTCATTTATACCTTTGATTTGATATATTTATAGAATACAAATACTATTAATCATTACTAACATATCGCGTATCGAAAGAACGTATCAATTAAGTCTATCCCAACATCCCAATATTTTAACACATTAACATATTGTGTACTCATACCCGTACTATTTATTGGAGAGTACCGTATATTAAGTAACTATGTGTAAGGAATGTGTAAATTGGGACAAGATGTACAATAAAATCTTGAATTACGGGACCAGTTTGTTCAGGCACGTGATTAAAACCATCTAATTTGGTGAGTATTAAAACCATCTATATAACTATATTCCTCCAAATTGCAGATACCTTCCTAACTTCACAATTACCCCCTGTTTTCCAACCGCAATGGAATCCAGTCTCTCTTCAAATTTTGCAACGTTGTACATTGCTCTCTTCGTTTCTGTGATCTTTCTCATAATCAGGATATGGAAGAAACAACCTAAAGCAAACAACAACAATTCCATCAAACTACCTCCAGGTCCCAAGAAGCTCCCAATAATAGGAGACTTGCATCACCTGCTGAATGGAGAACTCCCTTTCCGTTCTTTCCGAGATTTATCAAATCACTATGGTCCAATAATGCACCTTAAGCTCGGAGAAGTCCCAACGATCGTTGTATCTTCGCCTGAAATTGCAAAACAGATAATGCAAGACCATGACCCGATTTATGCCTACAGACCTGAATCCATAGGGTTCAAGATCATGTGGTACAATTATCTTGATATTGCATTTAGCCCCTATGGTGATTACTGGAGGCAGATGCGCAGAATATGCACGGTGGAACTCTTGAGTGCTAAAATGGTGAGATTATTCAGCTCCATTACCGACGACGAGGTTTCGCATATGGTTGAATCTATTCGTGCCTCCGGTGGAAAACCCATTAATCTGACGGACAAGATCTTCTCTGCAATGAGCTCTATCTCCAGTAGGGCTGTCTTTGGGAAGGTGTGTAGAGACATTGATGAATTGGTGAGGCTAACCAAGAAAGGGCTTGAATTGGCGGCGGGTTTAGAGATTGCGGATTTGTTTCCGTCGTCAAGGATGATTAACTCGTTGAGCTTGAGTAAGCTGAGATTGGTGATGATGCGACGTCGAATTGATGTGATCTTTGATCATATCATCGAAGAGCATCAAGAAAATTTGGCGAAAATGGTGAAGGAAGGTGGAGATTGTGGGAGGAGGGGTAATGGTGAGTATGGTAATGAAGATTTGCTTGATGTTTTCCTGAGGATTAAGGAAAATAAGGAACTTGAGTTTCCGATCAGCAATGACAACATCAAAGCAGTTATATATGTAAGTCCTCCAACTGAACTGGTTTTTGATCTACTTAATTGTCTTTTGGTTCCATAATTTTTTTTATGGAAAAACTACATCTTACTATCCTGTATTTAGGTCTAATTACAATGTAATTCATCATTTTTGAAAAATTACATTTTAGTCCATATAATTTTGTTTGATCTGTGGTCCTTAACAGAATTTATAAAAGCACATTTATGCCCCTGACGGTTTTATGAGTGTTACATTGAATATATGACCAAAATTACAAAATCATCCCTAAAGTTTACAAAAATAATAAAACAATCCCTACAAAATATAATTTTAACAACAAATTAGGGACACTTTTTGAATGACATAACCGAATCCTAGAGATCACAAACGGTTCTCAAAAGCTAAGGACTAATTTGTAACTTCCTAAAAATTGTGGTCTAGGTTGTAATTATGTCTAAATGTAGGGTAGTCAGATGTAATTATCCCTTTTAGAAATATTAAAATTAACACTATCAATAGAGGTAATTATAATCCGAGTCTGGTTCGGTCAAACCGGTGTAATGAGGGGGCGAGTGTTTTGCACTTGTCGTGTGGTTGGTGGAAAATTTGGGGAGAGTGACCAATCAAATAGCAAGTGTAATGCACTTGCCTTTTTAATTAGTTGAGTTCGGTCAAACCAGGTTTGGGCTAGAATTTTTCCTATCAACAGTACGGTAATTCTAGCCCGAGCCTGGCTCGCCAAACCGGTATAATGAGAGGACAAGTATTTTGCACTTACCGTGTGGTTAGTGGAAAACTTGGGTGTAAGTATTCCTTAAATTAATTAATGATGATCTATTATGGTTGTTAAGAAAATTCCCCAAATTTCTCGTACAGTCAAACCTTTTTGAATCTGATTTTGAACTTTTGATCAATTAAAGTATTGAACAAACTGTTGACCATTAATTTTAATTACAACGCATCACGCATCACGTGATCTTTCTGATGACCTATATAAATTGGGCTTCTAATAGAACTTTTTTGGGTCCTATTTCCGTATTTCGAACATTTGTGGTATATCTTGAATAAATCGTTGAATGTAATTTTCAGTTAATATATTTGAATAAACGAACATCCGTTAGAAGAACGTACTAAAAAGTTTCTCAACGGAAAGCCGAATTCCTCGACATACGGATATACTAAATCATTAGGACATACCACATACCAAAAAATTTCTCGACAGTGAAGTGTTCCTACGCTCAAGTCAAATAATATTTGTATAAAAGTAAAAAGACAATCAACGAAAACTTAGTAAAATTAGTATGCTAGTTACCTTTCTTGGTTCGACCCTCAAGTGTATTTATAGTTCTTGGTAATTGGTGATCTCTCATAGACGGTCAAGTGTCATCACCTAAGGCGAGGATTGGAATGGACTGGATTGGCAGGGTTTTAAACCCATTAATTAATTGTTGATTTGGGCTTGAAGCATGAGCCTGATTCTAAGTTGGCAAAGAAGCAATTGGGTTTAGGGCCGTCAATGGATCTAAATCTAATCTGAATCCGATCCGAATCCAATCCGAATTTTAGCATATTCATTCATAAAATATTCGGTGGATTATATCCGATTATAAATATTCGTTATCCGAAATAAATGGAGCGAATATGGATTTAAAGAATCGGATCCGCTAAGAATCCGAATCTGATATTATAAATAATATTTAATTAAATAAATTAATTACTAGTTCATACTATTTAGTAAAATGATTTAAATTAAAATCTTCACATATTTATCACTTTAAACGATAATAAAATTTAAAATTTTTTCTCTAAAAGTATATTTTTCTTTTATTAGTAAATTTAAATTAACCTATTTTAAATAAATATAAACAAAACTATCAAATAATCTATTAAATAATAATTATTTATTAAACATTATATTATTATATTTATTTTTTATATCAAATTTGTTATTTTAAAAATATATATTTTATTACTAAATGGGTCGGATCTTTTATCGGATCTGGTCCGATCCGATTATGTATAGATTCAAAATCAATGAATCTGAATTCTATAGGATTCGGACTCGAATCCGGTTATCAGATTTTCTTATCGGATTCAGATTCGTAATCCTATAATCCGATCGGAATCCGACCCGTTAGACAGCCCTAATTGGGTTAATACCCATATCATGTTTAATCGTCTTTCAGACACTTTCTATATAGTGCACTTTATTTTTAATACTAAAACCAGCATTCGATGGAGAGATCATTTATGTATACATTAAGCAAAAGTTTGAAATTAATTCACACAGCAGGGAAATATTTGTCGTGCTAAGAGATGTAACTTTTATTATTATCCAAAAGAATTACAATTATTATGCCAATATTATAATTAAAGTTGGTATTTATACAGTTGGACTTGGCCCAACGGCTTTAGTATTTATTATTTATCTTACATTAAGAAATTTCACCGAAACCAAATGCAGGTTACACCCAAATTAAATAATTTTATGTTTTTTTTTTTTACCGAGCAATGAATAATATGCGTGCGTTTGTAATAATGTAATTAATTCTTGAGGAAGAAAATACTTGTAAAAACATTATAAAAGAACGAAATAATAAGACAATAATTAATTTATATTGAAATGAACATGAAGTAGGTAATATTGATATCCATTTCCCCAAAGCCCAAGCCTAACCCTTTGCCACCCAACCAACGTACACCCTCTAATTCACAGATATTTTTAAAAATATCATTTTATTGTATCGTATTGTGTCGGACACTCATATTGGGATATCGAGTCCAGTACTTCTCACATGAAAATTCACAAAAATATCCGTATCGTCGTATCCGTGTCGTCTCCGTAGCCGTGCAACACAGTGTACCCCTTTTAAATTCAACTAGCTGTCGCACATACTTTGGCGGGCTGACAATTTATTGTGGCAGATAATATCTATACTATATATTAAGTAGGAGAGACAAAATGTGGTCTCTTGGATTTGTCTTTAATTCTTTTACATTTAATTTATTTATTTTTCTCCATTACATACACAACGTAACTCAACAAGTTATTTGTCTATTAATCCTATTTTCTATTACCTCACTTTTGTTCTTTTCTTTTATATTCTTTTTTGTTTTTTCCTCATATTCTTTAAATCATATTGTAATTATTTCCTGTTAATATATAATTATTAAATTAATATTAAAATGAATAATTTAATATATTCAAATAATAATAATAATTTCTTTGCACAGCATCGAGCGTGCAAAGTTACTAGTTAACATTTACCTCTATGTTAAAATTGTCAACAAAAACATATAATGAGAAAATTGCATTTGTGGTCCTTTAGATTTTAGGTATTTTTTTTGTCCCATACTTTTTTAATGATCCCACACGTTTGATTTTTCTACACATTTAATCCCAAGCACTAAAAATTTAACGGAAGTTATAACTGCGTTAGTGCACATTTGAATCTGATAATTAAAACTTAAGGAAAATTGCATTTTTTGTCCCATAAATTTAAAGTAATTTTTTTTGTCCCATACTTTTTAAATGGCCCCACCCGTTTGTTTCTTCAAGAATTTTAGTACCTAAACACAATTAATGAAATAATTTTTAACATAATTGATAAAATATTTCTTCAATACTATAAATTAAGTTTTAATATTATTTTAAAATAGGCATATAAAACAAACTTAAAAAATAAATTTTTTAAATAAAAAATTAAAATAAAGTAAAAAAATATAAAAGAAGTTTTATTTGGAGTTTAAGATAGAATTCATTTAAAAAAAACATTAATTATGATAAATACATTAATAATAAGTCAAACATAAAATAATTAAATACAATACCGTATTGAAAAAAAAGATAAAGTATGATTTTTCTCGGTTTTTAAAAATCCATTTATTAATAGCCATGTATTAATATAAAACAACTTCAAAAATAATTTTTGTAAATAAAAAAATTAAAATAAATGTAAAAAATATAAAAAAGATTATTTGGATTTTGAGATAGAATTCATTTAGTAAAACACATTAATTATGATAATAAGCCAAACATTAAATAATTAAATCAATACCGTATTGAAAAAAAAAAGATAAACAATGATTTTTTTGGATTTTTCTTTTAAATCCATTTATTATATTAATACATATATAGTTTACAAAACATTTTTAGTTAAACACAATCATAAAATAATAAATTATTACAAATATTATTACAATATATTGTATTCCATAAATTAAATAATAAATTAATATAAATTAAAATATAAATATTATATAAATAATAAAACTAGGAAATATAAAATTCATATAGGACAACATAAATTATTTTCTAATAAAATACTAAATTATTATAATATTATAAATTATTATATAAATAAAAAATAAAAATATAATTATTCAAAATATAATATTATATTAAAATTATAAAATCAGAAAATATTAGAAATTAATACATAATAGCATGTTTTTTCTTTTTTAAATTTTAATCCTACTTTTATATAAATTTTAGGGTAAATTACATCTGGCTCCCCTAACGATAGATGAAATTACAAATCAGGACCTGCACTTTGGAAAATTACATATTAGCCCCTCTCCGTTACATTCCGTTAGTGATCCTTCAGTTCCGTTAGGGTTTCGTCAGGTTTGACCCCTGCAATTCCAAAAATACCCTTCGTATTATTTTATTATTTATGAGATGACTAAAATACCCTAGGGACTATTTTGTAATATAAATAATAGTGAGGGGTTGTTTTGTAAGAAAGTATACTAGGTAGGAATGTATATGTAATATTGTAGTATATTTTTTAAATTACAATATATTAAAA
>JBBMKE010400391.1:0-12562 GCA_037834125.1 Lippia alba | reverse complement strand
CAAGAAAAGACAAGACACGTATGAGCCACGACTCAATATGTACCAAATTTGACGCACGACAATGAATTAGATGCATATGACATGCATATGGTATCACAATATGTCAATTATGAGCTCAAATGAGCAAGAATCGATCCACATTAGCAAGAAATTAATTAAAGTTCATAAATACGAACATATTGGCAAAACTACGCATGCGAGAAGGTTAATTAAACAAACGAACACAAGGAATCACTCAACGGGGACCAAGGAAGGGGTAGAAACCACAAACACGAAGAAAGCACGTAAAACAAAGAAAATAAAAAAACAAACAGAAGCTTTTGAAACGCCCGTTTCCAGTTTGAACTGGAAACGGAAATGGACGTTTCACTAGCCATGGGCAAAAAAACGCAAAGTGAAATGGGCGTTTTCAGTTTACACTGATAACCCAAACGCCCGTTTCGGAACCATCTGTATGAAACAGACGCCTTCTGAACGGGTGTTTCCAGTTTTAATTAGAAAATGAAACGCCCGTTTGGGAACACCTGGGTGTGAAGAATAGGGAAAAAAAATAGGGGAAAGCCACGGGAAAACACCAAAAACCACCAAACCAAAACTCCACAAGCTCCAAAATCAATCAAGCAACAATATATACACTCAAGAACACAATTAAGGATCAAGAAACAACACATTGCATGCTTGAATTCAATCCAAATCTCACACCAAACCCCCAAAGCAACATATGCACACTCATGCCTCCAAGTACACAAAACCACATTCATGAATGCATATAATCAATCATACTCATGCCGAATTAATCCACCAAGCTTAACAAATGCATCCCGCATGCTTAACTCAACATATGTATCAAAATCTTCAAACCTATATACATGAATATTCCTTGGATGAGATAAAATGAAATGGAGAGAATGGAGATTGATTCTTGGGAGAATTCTTGTGTTGGATTGATTGAAATTCACTTGGCTTCCTTGTTCTTGGATGGCTTGATCAATGGAGGAGGGAAACAAGGGTTTGTGTCTCTTGAAATTAGATGAAGCAGAAGAAGTGAAGTGTGTGTGTATGAAGGTGTATGTATATCGGTGTGAGTGTGTGTGTTTAAGTGGGAAATTGCACAATGGTCCTCGACAAATTTAAAATGATGCAAAGTGGTATGCAAAGTATGAAATATTACAAATTGGTCATGAAATGGTAATGCACAAGAGTTCCGAAAATAACAAATAAAAGCATAAAATAACAAGTGAAGAAAATACGCAAGAAATATGCAACGAGAAAATTAAATACGCAAGAAAGGTACAAAAAGAAATTAAATAAATCCCTAGCTCTCAAAACCCTCATGCGTGGCGCGCGTACCTGTACGGTCGAGAAGTCGGGGCATCGCAGTATAAGAGGCAAAAAATATTCTGCATGTTGGGGTAAGGGTTTACTGTTATGCGCATGGTGACTGATTTGATGGAATGGATGCATAATTGTGGGTGAACTGCAGCACAGTATATGTTGTATTATTGTAGGTCCTTTGTATTTTTGAAAAAAAAAAAACCTTACAAATATTTTCGAGCCCTACCATTACGGTTATAAATTCAGCCGCATAGCTTGCAGAAATAATCTTGTATCATAGATAATTTCCCATCAGCCAAGAGATAGTGTGATGACCTCATCGGATTTAGCACAACGTGCTGCTGATTTTGACCAAAACAGAATTTTTTATAAAAATGGGTGGGATGCAACGAAGGAAACCACCTTCGTGAATCAGTTGGTTTCGAAAGCACGAGAAGGTGGTGCAATTACAAGGCGTACTGAAGGTTCAACTGTCGCTAGTCTGTTGGAAGTGCTAAATCGTGAGTGCAATTTGAACGAAGACGAGGATTACTATGTGAAAAAGATTCATACGCTCTGTAAAAGATATCACACATTCATTGGCCTGCAGGCATATTCTGGCAGCCACTACGATCCGGAATTAAACAAGCTGCACTTGGAGCGTCACCTTTGGGAGGAGATTGTCAAGGTAAATTGTCGTCGTGCTTCATTTCTATGTGTCGTCCCATTTTAATTGTTTGTTGATGCATGAGTTAATCCGTGTTATAGAAGAACCCGTGGCCTTTAGTCCACTACAATGAGGGTGAACGTCATTGGGCAGCACTCGTGGAAATCGTTGGTGATCATTTCAATTTTGGACCCTTTGGCCTCTAAATTATAACAAGTTAAAAAATAGGTTTGTATTTGCCATGGTCCTCGTGCTCTAGATGTATTGTTCAAATAAAATCTTAGCCGTGCTATGATTTTGTGGTTAGGTGGTTTGTAATAGTATAATTACGATGTGTCAGTTACAGCTATAGTTGGTGTGTGAGAAATAAAATAGAGTATGGTAGATTTGTTTCTGTTTGTAAGATCCAAGTTTGTACTATTAAGTTCAATCATTCGTATACAGAGGAATTATGATCAATCTTGCACTCCCAATTTGTTCGACGAATGTGTTTGTAAATTACAAATTGTGTACTTGTTTAAGCAAAATATCCGCTTTCCACATAATGGCTCAGGTTAGTGAAGTACTTTGTAATACACGATGATGGGAAAATTTTAATTATAAATCTGTAAGTTAAGACCTATTTCGGTTTGTCCTGCAGGGGGTTTGTTGTGATTAGCAAGACCTTTTGTCAATGCGAATGGGGTGGAGTCTATTAATATTCCAACTTGTGGTGTGTTAATTGGGATGGTAAACATAGGTAAGTAATCCCAACTACAGTCTCTTACTGGTTCGAAATATTGTTGACAGGCAATGAATGTAATTAAACTTTGGAGTCCAGAATTCAGCCAAACACTACAAACCAAAACAAAAGAGATTCTCTAGATTGTATAGCCTGCAAACTGATGTTCAAGCACGCCTTAGATTTGGTTCCTGATAAAGTTGCTTTTTCTTTTTGCACGCCTTAATCAGATGTATTCCATAGTATGAGTTCCAATGTTTCCGAATATATTTCGTCGGATCTTTTAAATACAGTACACAATAGTATCTAGTCTTGTTACGCACAATGGCACAACTTCATGCGAATTTTAATTTTATTTCTAGATAAATCTTAATTGCCATGAGTACTAGTCGGTGGCCACAAAAACCAAATTTCCCGTATGATAACTGTCTATCAGTCATTTTGTTGCAGGAGATGTTAATTTATGTGAACCGTAACACAGTGTCTACTTGGGATGAGGCTGAACTTGCTGTCGCAGAAGTTACACAAATCATATCCGATCTACTTAAGGTCCGGCTGAGCTGTGAATGCGTGCGGAAGTTACTAATATACCTGTATGATGAGTATGCTGAATTTCGAAAATTCGAGAAGTTGGAGGGGGTAAATTATAATCGTGTATCGAGTAAGGTCAAGCTACAATCACCATACTATGAACTTCATCTGCGCGAGGTACAACTTGTAGACATAATTTTGTTTCAAAGTAACCGTTACGAAGTGAAGTTCTATTTACGTATTTAAATTAATTCTTCTTCATTTCAGGATACAATACACGACCAGCTTAAATATGCAGAGCAAGGATTTCCCTATTGGAATGATGCGCATAGTGTTTTCTGCAAGAAGAAGTTCCCGATGCTCAGTGGCGAACCGCAAACAAATTATGTAGACCCCACAATTTATCCCGACTCTGAAGACGAGTGACGTTGTATTTTAGCATTTTCATTTTCCTTTCATGGTTATGTTGCCACTTCCTATTTAATGTTGTTTTGATATGGATCACGGTTGTTATGAAGACAATATTTCTTTGAAAGATAAAATATTTCCATGCATAATTTTTGCTCTATACATTCGATAGCAGGCCCCTCTCTATTGTTGATTTTGAAGAGGTAACAATTTATTACTGTATCTCATTTTCGTTTTTCAAATTTCATTGTAAGATGCAGTACCAGGTGAATATATTCCCTGCCTAAAGCTGTGAAGTCACAGCCGAATGGGAGGCCCCCAAAACATTTCAACTTCCCACATCACTTTTCAAATTTAAATTGACAACACCATGACTCCTCAATACTGCATTACGCATGCATGAAATGAAAACCCACTACAATACAAAGGCTCAATAAACCTCATCTATAAATTACATGATATTTTACTCGAACAAAATTGACTAAAATAGCTACAATACAAAATGGGTGATCATGGTGGTCCTTATCCGTGTGCCAGGTGTTTCAAAATTATGATGGCGAAGGAGTTGTGGGACTACGCCCAAGACATGACAGTAATCACTCCTATGGCGGCCGAATTGGGAGCATCACTGATGGCAGGGCATATCTCCAACAAGTTGCTTATTGGAGTTGGGAGGCGTCGTGTGAAACGAACCATTACCGAGCTACGTATGGATTACCTCAACTTTCAAAAATTCCTCAAACTCCCGAGCGTTTACGATAATAGTGCTGAAGATGAGGTCGACATCGAGCCTGAGTACGAGGATGTTGTTACCGAGGTTTGTTACTCTAAAACGATCTAAGTTTGTAAATGTAATAGCACAACTTCATTGATAATACAATGCAGGAGACTCCGATGCAAACTAACTTTCGCCTTAACGGGTTCCCACTGTGGATGCGATTGCATGGTGCCTTTAGGAAGCGTAGGTTTCCGAACTTCGTCTCTGATGGCTCGGAGCTGTTCGTTGACCCTGCCGTATATTCTGATTCCGAGAAGGAGTGAATGTTGGTCCCCGCATCCTTGAAACAACACATTTGTTCTTAGCTTGTTTACGCTTAGTTTGTTTGCCTGTGTAATGTATTTCGGATTCAATCAAGGAATGGTGTACACATTCCAATTGTACTGCCCTAATGTTTTCTGTGAAATCAAGTGCTACAAAAGGATGCAGTTTAAAATTAAATTATTATCGCACATCTTCATTGATTTCCTGTAAAATAATAGTCAACTTCAGAATTACAAACACAAGGTAGACTTAAGCTTGCACATGTACGAGAGGAATATTTGTTTCATTCATACTTAAATACGATCGAATTTCATAGAAGCCACCCCAAACTTAAATGAAATATTGTTCTAGGCGCTTAGCAGCGCCTCCATTATAAAATAACTTAATTACAACAAAACCCCATCACTGATCCACTGTCCTAAGACCAGCAAAATGTTACATTTAGATGCAGTTCTTGCCCATTACAGAACCCAGTAGTCAGTTCTGGCACATCGCACCTTCCCCAAAACTAAACCACCACTTCAACGCCAGCCAAATACCACTTCAACGCGTAGATCGACACCATCAACAAAAAGTACTACCGCAAGCATAACAAAAAATAGAGCGTAATTATCAACTACATTTTGTTTATCAATTACGAACAGCAGACCAGAAACTTAAGTTACTACAACTGCCTATCCATCGCCATCTGAACCATTGCCTTTCGCACGTTGGTACTCATCTCAAAAAATAGATTTAACTGACTCGGGTTGTTAACCAGCATATTGCACACTTTGATGTGGTCTTGAATGTCAATGCACATTGGTAAAGCTCCTATGGCTTTGAATATATCCTCTTGCCTCTTCATGGTATCTTTAGCAGCACCAAGCCGAGCAGCCACTTCACGTAATGACGTCGTCGATTCGTTACAGAAATTGGAAATTGCCTCAGCTATGGCGTCGCCACTTCTCTCCGCCCTCTTCCTCTTCCGCTTATCGGACCCTAAACTTTCTGCGGCCGGTTGTGACGCAACAGACCTAGGTTTATTCACTTCTTGTTCTGGCAGCTGCGTAGGCATAGTGGTGTGATGCCCCGGCTTTTCGGACCTTCAGGTACGACGTCACGTGTGAGTTTAATTCAGTAATTACGTGAATTATGTGTTTCGCATACTACGTGTCAACGTGGATTTAATTCTATTAAGTGCGCTTTAGAATTTATTAATTGTTCTTGAACTCAATTCCTCAATAATTGCCAAATTAGGATGCCTAATTTTATTAGGGTATTTTAGCCCTCGTGGTTATTTGAGCTCGGGAATTCGAATTCGAATTCGAATTTCGACCCCTTCATTTAACTTGATTCGGTGACTTGGGTTTTATGAGATTAACCTTTTTACTTTCTTAAGCCATTTGATAGCCCTACCGTTTTAGAATCCGATCCTTTCGAACTGGAGTTTTGACCCTACCCGTTTATTGACCCGACCCGGCTCTTTATAGCCAACAACCACATTTCCCTCTTCATTCTTGAACAAGGCAAGAAGAATAGAAAGGAGGAAGGAAGAGAAGGAGAAACCCTCCACCTTTGGCCCCAAGCTCTTGAGCTCGAGCTAGCCAGCATCTCGACTGATCAATCAACGATCCAAAGTAAGATTTGTACTCCTCTCACTACGTGCTTTCTTGCATTACCCCTCGTGTTTGCATCTCGTTGCCTAAATGCTAATTGGGGAAGATGATGAATAGTGCTAGGGTTTGGGTTTTGGATGTTTGGGCTCGTTTTGAGGGCCATTACTTGTACTTTTGTGATATATATGTTGTGTATGCTTCCCGGTTTGAGTTTCGTGTGTTGGGGCTTCGTGTGTGCTTCTGTGTGTGTTTTTGGCTAGGGACCCGTCGCCATTGTTGCCCAGTTTTTCAAACAGGGCAGGCCGAAATGACCGTTTGGGACTTACGTTATTTTTCCAAACGGCCGTTTGGCTTTGTTACTCGCGGTGCACCCGGGGTGGTGTTTCGAGGTCCTTCGTGATTTCGGGGTGAATCATCCCTTTTGGTTTTGGCTTCGTAGGTGTAAGGTGAGGTTAGGTTATAGTTAAACCCTATGTTTTGTGCCGGTATGATATGCATGCGAACTATAGTCTATCTTGTGTGTATGCTTTGATTCGATTTGGTTATTTATTTGGTATCGCTCAACTATGCTTCAAACCGTGTGCCTCTTATGAGCCGGGAGATACATGATTTGGATTTGGATATGGATTTTACACGGAGAGGTATGTAAAGCATAGTTGTAGCAAGGTGAAGGTACGTATTTGTTTGCTTTGATTCGGTTTATTTGAGATTTGTAGCGGGATAGAATTTGATTTGATTTGATTTGTCCGCTTGATTTGGGGCCCAGGAAGTGTGGGTAAGGGAGACCTGGGACGACCATCGGGGTCACCGATTACCACCCCTGTGCACACTTCCACTTTGATTTGTAAAGGAATAACCCGGAGTCCACCAGGAGGTTTGGTTGGACAATGGGAACCTGAGGGTTTGAGTGTGCGTGCTCCCCTCATCTTTTTGGATGGTTAGGGTCGCGCAACCCTTCCATAACCGGAGTAGGAGGTTGATATGTTTTTTATGATTTGTATGTTTGTTTCTGAGGAGCCCAGGATGGGATTTGTTTACTCGTACCCGTCGAGTTCTGTATGTTTGTTCGTATGATTTGGCAAGGGTTGTGAAACGGGGATAGACTTCCTAAGTAAGATAAAATATGAATCTTTTGAATAAGTGCATTTGAATAGGATTTGAATTAATACGATTTAGTAAGATTTGATTTGAATACGTTTGATTTGAATTATTTGAATCCGTTAAGCTTTAATTTATTTGTTTTGTTTTGACTCCCTATATATACGTATCATGGAAAAACTTTGGTATGCAAAAACTATCTCCGAGTTCATGAACCATGCATGTGCTTGTAACTTGCTTTGCTTCTATATATATATCGTGTGCGTGGGTAGCCCCTCACTCAGTCGAGTCGATTGACTGACCCCTCTCCCTCCCCTACTTTTTAGTGTGTAGGATTTGGGCATGGAGTTTGGAACTAAACGGAGTTTGTGTCAAGTCTCTTGATTTGTTTGATTTTGTACTAGAGAGCTTGCATTTGCATTTGTAGTATTTTGAATTCGGATTAATATGTAATATTTGTATTCATACGTTTATGGTTTAGTGATTTAAATTGCCCTTAGCGGCTTTGTTATGCAATTAAAAGAGGTCTGAGGAGCCCAAGTTTGTTTGTGATCGGTATGTTTAATTTTTTGTAGGCCCGTGGCCAATGTATGTGTTTGATTTTAGTCTTCCGCTGTGATTGGTTTTATCTGACAGGGTCTACGTTCCGCCTAGCTTAGGAGGTTTGTTTTGATTTGTCACCCGTTCGCTACGGTTTGATCCGGGTTCGGATTCTCCATTTTGTTACTTGGGTCGGGTCGTGGTGCGGGGGATATGGTGCCTCACGTGTAGGGTGCTACAGTAAACACATACGTCATACCTATACAACCAAAAATTTGAGCGTTACATGGTCCCCACCTCATATATTAGGAAAAGAACCAAATGTACATGTAGTGAGCCATGATCCAATGATCTGAGAGGCTATTACAATCAATCAACTAAAAAGAGATGTGATAATAAAGCAAATGAATGGTGTTGATTCTCTGACGGTCCCTATTACCAGTTGTGCTTAGCAGAGCAAACGTTGGCCAACACGGGCGCCCAGACATCCGGGCTTTGGTCGGTAAGGTCCGAACCTCACAACGATTGTTCTCAAAATTGACAACGGCATCCTCAGGACCCTTGATGGTTGCCTTAATTCTGGTAGTGCAATTTGTGAAGCAAATGCAGCTTAAGGTTCTAGCCAAAAAATGAACAATTAAAATCCCGTCAATATCTTTACAGTTGCAGACTGGCAGCTTAGCATTCAAGCTACTTTTCTCTCTATCTACCATTCCCCTGCCATGAATCATGCCACCTTTAATTTCCTACAATCCAAAAGATTAAAGTGAAAGCAGTTATGATTTAATAAGTGAAAGTTCTGATACTTCCCACTACTACTTTTCGGAAACTGCCAAATGGTGATAGCAACACTAAAAAACACAACTTCAACAAACATGTTAAAAAACAACTCTGCCTCAGCAGAGTTGTGATTACAAAGATGACTCAACATTAATGAAATCGAAAATTTGGTAGTTCCCATTTATCTACAATAATAAATCCTTTTACCTCCTCTAGCATTTGCTCCTTTGTGAAGGACAAATCGGTTTGATTATCAGCGCCCCCTAGTCGCAAGAAGATCTGCGATGGCGTTCCCTCCCTATAGATATGCATCATCCTGATTGACATATTCCTGGCATATAAACGGAACTCCTGAATAAGTTGATTGGTGCTGATGTCCCCCATTTTCCCCTTCAAATAATAACGACTTGAGCATCAATTTCAATCCAGGGCCGGGGGCATCTAATATTCGCATCTTCGTTGACACTTCGAATAAGAGCAGTCAATCAGCCACTGTGTTGGTCGCAATCCCTATACTGCAACTAAAGGCAGTAACAACGTTTCCTTCGTTATCGCAAATAACCCATCCGATACCTGCAGGGCCTGGGTTTCCCTAGCCGCACCATCCGAATTCAGTTTGAGGTAACCCAGATTCGGTCGATTCTAGAAAACATTCCTGCAAATCTGTTACAAAGGTTTTTTGAGACGAACGCTGAAAGTTTTAGCCCTATGAATGTCCTTTCTCCATGCTTTCGGTTCATAAGACTCGTTTTTCCCCAGTGCTATATATGATCCCTAACCCTCCGAATAATTTTATAATCTAAAAATTGAGTTCCACTGTGTTCAGTCGAGTTCCGTTCTGCCCATATATACCAAAGAATGAGAAGAGGGATAATGGCTCTGATGTGTTTCTTTCCCCCAAAAATAGACGACGTACTTCAACCTTTAATGATCGTGATCGGAGAAAGAAAACCCACAATATTGAGATCAAATAGTTCTGCGAAGTGCTCCCACACTTTCTTAGCTTTGTTCCTAGTTATGAACAAATGATAATGAGTTTCTAATTACGAATAGCACTGGCACTTTGATGGAAAAATGATGCCTTTGTGGTGTAGCCTTTTATCAACAGGGATCCAATCCTGGATAAGTCACCATATGAAGATCATAATAGTTGGCGTGAGATCAGTTCGCCATATTGCACGTAAGAGATGTGAGGAATCTCGCCTTTATCTAATAGACTGGCATACCGATTTGAGGGAAAAGTTACCATCTTTATTAAGGGACCAAATCGCTTTATCATATGAGGAATTCTCAAATGGCACTATGCAAATATCCTTGGCCGTTTCACTTCCAACCACGATAATAAGCTTATTTCTATCCCACTTTCCATTAATCCAGAAATCCTTCACCTCGGTGGAGAAAGTTGCTATTTCCGAATTGATTGGCTTTATCTGATTCACCGACCACTTGTCAAACCAAAATGAGATATACCCATGACCGATAGACCAATATATTCATTTATCGGCTTGTTCTCTAACCCTGCAAATCCTTCTCCAGATAGGGGAATGGTGTCGTTTTACCACTGCAAATGCGGGATGGGACTCCTGACAATATTTATCCCTCATGTAAACAGCCCATAAAACATTGCTTGTCCTCAACCGCCACCATAGTTTGTAGGCAAAAACGTTGATAATATTATTTTTACTTCTGGTACCCAATCCTCCTTCCTCGATCGGGAAGCACAATCTATTCCAGGCCGCCCAGTGGACCATTTTCTGGTCAATCGTAGTACCCTAAAAAAGTTTATTCAACATAATTTCAATGGAATTCACTACAGATTTTGAGGGGTTAGCAATTTGGAGAGTATGCATAGGAATGGAATAGAGGACTGACTTAATTAGCTGTAATCTCTCTCCATGTGATAGCCTTGTGGAGTCCCAACCCTAGATATGCATTCTCATCTTGTTGACTAAATTGTGAAAAAGATTATCCGGCATCTCCCTTTGTAAACCAGGGCTCCCAGATATATAACTGGAAGTGATTCACGCCTAAAGCCAAGAATTTCTTCAACTTGGGTTGCAGCTCTATTGTCATTGTTTCCCACAACACAGGAGCTCTTGGCGATGTTGAATTTTTAGCCCATGATTCTCTCGCAGTGCTCCAGAATATCACTAATACCATGTAGAGATTGGTTCTTATTGTTAGTGAATATGATAGTATCATCCGCACATGCGAGATGTGAGACCTGTACATTTGATTGAGCTCGAAATCTGCATCTCGGATTTTTCTCCAGAAACCTGCCCAACAGCAAGGAAAGGTAATCAACATCTAAAATGAATAAAGAAGGCGAGAGAAGGTCACCTTGTATCAGTCCTCTCGTTGAGTGGAAACAGCCAACGAGGCGCCGTTAATAATAACCAAACACCAGCAGTTACCAACACAATTTCTAACCCAGTTAATCCAAGTTTCTGAAAATCCTTTTCATTTGAGGATCTTAAACATGAAAAGCCAATCAATGCGATCATACGCCTTTTCAATATCTAGCTTGAGTAACACATTTTTGTCCATCGCCTATGAATCAATCGAGTGTATAAGTTCATGAGTGAGAAGAACATTATCACTAATCAACAAATCCACTTTGAGTCGGGGATATAATCTTCAGAAGAATAGATGAAAGCCTGCTGTTCATTATCTTGGTGAAAATTTTATTCTTCACATTACACAAACTAATTGGCCTGTAGTCAGACCAATGAGCGGGGTTCTCCTTCTTTGGGATCAGAACTATGGAAGCAGCTATGTAGGCTCTAAGAAGCTTTCTACCATAAAAAAAAATGGAGAACAACCTCGCACACATCCTCTTTAATGATAGACCAAAATTTTTGATAAAAGATGGCGCAAAATCCATCAAGCCCCGCAGCACTATGGCGGCTTATGTTGAAAACTGCTTCTGAATTTCTTCCTCAGATGGCCTACTAATCAAATTATCAGCATCTTAGATAGGTAAAACATTCTGGACAATGTTGGAGATTTGATCAAAATTCTAACTTTGGCCTACATTAGACATAAGTTTCTCAAAGTAATCGTTAGCTGATATGCCCAGTGAATCTGGGTCAGTAATATCCTCATCTCCCACTTTTATGGATCTGATTAAGTTCCTGAATCTCTTTTTCTTCACCAAGCTGTGAAAATATTTGGAGTTCCTTTCTCCATCTTCGATCCATTTACAGGCTGATTTATGGCGCCAATAATCTTTCTTCATTGTCGTGGCTTTATTTCATAAAGCAATGCTACGATTGAGGTTGATTAAGTTCGTATCAGAAGGTACTCTGTCAAATTCTTTTTCAGCTTCCTCCACGGCTCTTTTAGCTGCCGAAACCTTATCAAACATGTTACCAAAGGTGTCTCTATTCCATAACTTAAGAAGGTGTTTAAGTCTAGTAAGCTTTAGATGAAGCCGCCATAGACCTTTGTCATGAAGTGGTTCAGACCAGTTTTGTCGTATCTCCTCTGTAATGTCCGGGGTGGCGAAGGCACATATTCTAGAAGCGGAAAGAAAATAGAGGTTGTTGTTGTTTATCATCGCATAAGATAAGAAATAGGCAGTGGTCAGACTCAGGGTTCGTTAATCATCACCCGATCAAGTCTGTGTTTCATATTACCTTTTGCCCAAGTAAAATCAGCACCTTCAAATTTGGGCTCCAGCAATTTACACTCATGAATGAAGCCATTAATGTAACACCCGGCGCGTGACGTCACATCCCCCGCACCAAGACCCAGACCCGGTCGAGGAATGAAAGTCCAAGCCCGAATATGAAGTCAAGGCGAATGCGGACACAACACACACACTACTAGGCTAGGCGGGACTAACCCTTAAAACCAAATAA
>JBBMKE010400373.1:0-12563 GCA_037834125.1 Lippia alba | reverse complement strand
TTTTTTTTTTTTTTTTTTGTAGTGAGTGTTGAATTAATAGGAAATACTTTATTTTAGTATATGTGATTAAAGTATATATGATTGAAGCAGTGTTTACATTTCTATCTTTCTTTTATATATGTAGACATGTAGAATGATACATTTTCTATAAAATTATATGGAGAAGATTTTCTACTTTCTTGCATTATTAACCTTATTTATTTCTTAATTTACAGATTATACTTCCCATACCTTCCATACCGATTAAATTAGGTAAGTTGATTTATTTTTGTGGAATATTATGTTTTAAAAAATATCTTAATACATATATTCTTGCAAAAAGGAATAACATATATTCTGTAAATGCAGGTTTTGAATGACAAATTACATTGGTGAAGCATGTTAGAAGAATTGAGACTTTATATTATAGAAATTGAGTTTGTAGTGTTAGGGAGTTGGAATAATTATGTTGTATTGATCCCAAATTGATCTAGCTAGGAATTGAACGACTTTTTTAATATAAAATAATTAGTGTCTTGATGAGTTTTATTCAATAATTTATTTGATTGAATGTTCAAATTGAAGTTTCGATTATAAATATTGAAGTGTTGCGAAGAAAAAAAATATAAAATATGACAAATTATTAGAATAATATAATAATAATTACAGTACAAATTTAGAGACACAAAAGAGTGCCCCAACATTAATTATTTATTTAATCTCCAATTTTCTATAAGGGCACTTATTTGTGTCGTATAAATATACTTAAAGGATACATATAAGCGTCTCAATAAAATAAGCTATTGGTTGGTATTGGTGTTGGTAGCTATATAAAACTCAGGTCACTTAGCCAACATAGCGAATCACTAGCACTTTCCCCCTGAGCACTAGGTTGAGTAAGGTAGTAATACTCTGTTTCAAGGAAGTCACAATCTATTGTAACATGAATACGATGTGTGACAAGATTATAACACCTATACCCCTTTAAATGTGTGACATACCCGACAAAGACACATTTAATGGCACACGGATCAAGTTTGCTTCGGTCAACTTTAGGAACATGAACAAACACTAAGCAACCAAATACCCTAGGTGGTAGGGTGAGTGTTAGAGAGATAGTGGTCTGAGTTTGGAGAACGAATATAGGGGATTTGTGGTTCAGGATTTTTGTGGGTAACCGATTTGTGAGATAGGTTGCTATGGCAACAGATTCAGGCCAAAAATTGGGAGGCACATGAGGTTCTGTCATTATGGCAGGGGTTATCTCTAGGAGTGAAACTCCATTTTATTGGGGGTGTTTGGGCAAGTAGTTTCATGTATAAGGTCAAGTTGTTGACAGAAATCACTCATTTTTTGGTTAACATATTCCTTTCCATTATCAAACTGAAGCACCGGATTGTATACTGGGTTTGTACCGTACGAAAAAAGGCAACGAAGTTATTATACAATTCAGATTCATGCCGGAGAAAGAATACCCAAGTCATGCGTAAGAAATCATCGATAAATGATACAAAATACTGATATTGATTTTTATCGAAAATGGGGGAAGGACCCCAAACATCAGAATGTATCAAAGAAAAACAGACTCCATCCGAGTATCATTTGTTTAAAAGATGTTCAATGACTCTTAGTAGCTAAACAGGTTTGACAAGTTAAAGTAGACATAAGTTTATTCTAAAAAGTGCGGAAAATAACAAACACAGATACCCGAGAGAGGGATGACCTAGGCGCCGGTGCCAAAGTCAGATTTAGGGGTGTACACGGTTTGGTTTTTTGGCCGAACCAAAAATTTCGGTCGGTTAACCGACCTTTCGGTTTTGCAAAAACATAAATCGAAACCGAACCAAATCAATTTCGGTTCGTTCGGTTCGGTTTCGACCGAAAATTTTCGGTGCGGTTTCGGTTTTTGGCCGAAAAACTGAACTACAAAATTGAAAAACAAAAACAAAAACAAAAAGTGAAGAAAATTATGCACGCTCTAGGCTAAAAGCCAAATTTGAGAAATTAATGCTCATCTCACTTCCCAGTTCCCACGCCCTGATATAATTCCATCGGATTTTAGCCCAAAAAAATGGGTGAAGAAAATAATTCTCATTTCTCCTATAGTTCTACAAATCTATCAAACTCATACCTTTTGCTCCTAAATAAGATATGAAGAGCAGAAAATAGGGAATTAAATTAATACTTGAAGCAGTGCGTTGGTGACAGATTACAAGAGAAGGGATGGCGGCGAGGGTCGACGGAAAAGGGACAGGCAGGTAAGAATGACGAGGGTTGCTAGCGTCGTGTCGACAACAAAGTGGCGAGTGAGAGTGGCTGACGGCTAGGGTTTCCAGTTTGTGTTTTGGTTTTTGGGAAATTTTGTGTTTTCATATTTAAGGGGAGCTAGAGAGGGGATATATTATGTATAATATTAGTAATACAATTTAATTAATTATAAATAATAAAAATAAACGGTTTTCGGTTCGGTTCGGTTTAACTGGGCAATCAAACCGAAAAACCGAAAATTTGTATGAGGGGAACCGAAAACCGAACTGAAATCTGTTCGGCCGGTTCGGTTCGGTTCGGTTCGGTACGGTTTCGGTTTGATTTTTCGGTTTCGGTTTTTTGTATAGCCCTAGCCAAATTTGTGTCAGAACAGACCCTTTTGACAGGAAGACTGTGGTTGTAGGTTTAACCTCGTCAACATAGTATAGACCGTCACGCTCAGTATGACGCTCAATGATCTCCTTCATATGAATGTCATATATAAGGCAAAAACGAGGATACATCAGAACTACACAGTTCAATTCATTTGTCACCTGGCTTATAGACAGTAATTTGCAAGACAAAAAGAGAACATAAAATAATTTTTTAATTTTAGCTTTGATGAGATAGCCACAGAATCCTTCTTTTTTACCTCAACCAATTTTCCATTAGCAGTTTGAATAGGAGTTTGAGTCGGTGAAGTGCGCTCAAGAATATTAGCGAGATCAAAGATCATAGAGTTGGTTGCTCACAATCAAAGATCCACTGGGACACTTTTGTGGTCGGGTTTGAGTATGATAGACATATATTTGAATTGAGCCTTTTTTAAATGTCGGATCTACAATTTTACTACGTCTAGGATCTGACATGTTGGTTGTTTTGTAGGTATAGGCCGAATGGAGGCCAATTAAGGTTTTGCGACGGATAAAAGGACGAGAATGTTGATGTTAACAATTCGACTCTAACTTATAGATAGAATAATCCCTATGAGTCAGGGATATTTTACCTAATTAACGAGATCCTCCCTAAAAAAAGAAAAATAAACGCAAATCTTCTATCTTTGGCCATTTCCTAATGAAACCGAGTAAAAATTCTTTCAATTTTTTGGTGTTCTCTCTTTTTCTTTTCCCCAATTTTGTATTAACTTACTTGATTTTAAAGAAAATTTATTTCATATGAAATTCTAACCAATCTCAAGTACGTCTATTTTGATCTTTAATTTAGTTGATTTGCTTTTAATTTATATAATTTAAAAACAACAAAAATCGCTTTTGATCTTTTAAATTTCTCAATATTATGGCATATATTTCTCCATAGATTTTAGATTTTATACTTATTTGTTGGATATGTATTTTTTTTTTCCTTTTCATATTTGGTCGAAGAATTTTTAATAATTGTAATTTTTTTTTAATTTATACAGGTATCGATTGGGGGTATAATAATTATTTGAATATTTTATGTACAGCAGGTTTGGACTTCGTTATTTGTAGATGAGTTTTTATTGGGTGGATCTCACTAAGCTGAATACATCTTGGGCTGCTCAACATGCGGCCCATAATATTTGGAATAATTATTTAAATTTACGAAGTATCTCCAATAATGGAACCATCGTAATTTCAATATGGCCATTTTTATGTGATGGCATAATTATAATCTATACTAGTTTTGATGAAATTATTATAAATTCTATTATTAAGGATTCCAAACATTATAGAGTACCCCATCTCAGTAGCATCTAAACGAATTTAAGTGAACTATAATTTTATCCTTTTATCCATTTAAATATTTTATGAAGTTAATTTTTTATTGAATTTTTAATAGCTTGGTTCTCTATTTTTTAACTTTAAACTGAGAGTCCCACCGTGGTTCCATAATAATTTGAGGTTGTAAAATAAATACAAGTTGTTTATCTAAATACAAGTTGCACTAATCTGATCATCTCCAATATAAAAATTCCTTTCTAACAAAGACTAGATCGCTGTATAAGTCGTTGCTTTGCTGTCGATTCTTCAACAAATCCAATTAAACCCAACCAAAATATATTGTACTCGCTCTTTAATTTTATTATTCTTCTAATATTTTCCACCGACATGAATATCACACTCGTTCCCTAATCATATCAGTTTGACTGAATCAAATTCGAGCTAAAGTTAAGGTTCCTAAATACTGCCTTCTTCCACGAAGTCTATTCACAATATGTTAAGAATCAAGTGTCAAAACATTTAGCTTAAAACAGAATTTGTTGAGATAGTAATCATTTCCCCCGTGAATGCATTCATCTTCCTCCACTTGCTTAAGAAAATACACAAAAACCATGTCTGATAAGCACGAAGAAGCACATATATATATATACAAGAGAGAGTCTTGAAGATGAAAAAGTTGTTTCTACTCCCACATGAAAGACAGAGTCTGGTGAGGAGATCCAGACGTGGATGATTGCTCGAACATTTGCGGGAAATGTAGGGTGGACGCATCAGTGCCAGCGCCTGCAGAAACAACAGCCTTGCTTGCTTGATCATCATCGCCAAAATTCGTGGGAAAGTGACCGCGTAAAGCAGCAGATGCATACTGCTGCTGCAGATGGTCGAAGGGTGCGGGTCCGGATGACAGAAGAGAGAGAACACGATCTTGATTAAACCCGCTGCTGCTTCCTACGAAAGGACTAGTTGAGATATTATTATTATTGTATAGGGCCATGTCTTCTTCTGATTCCACCATCACTGGGGTTGGCGCCCACGACGAGCTCACTACTGAAGTTGGGAGGATTTGTGGCCTACTGAAGGAGAGAAGCCTAGCACTACCTTGTTGGCTTGAGAAAACGAGTGATCCGGGGTTTCGTGATAGGGAGTCGGGTTGAGGCTTCCTTCGCCTACGGTTGTGCCCATCTAGTCTTTTTCTGCAGCTTCGTTTTCCTTCGTCAAACTCAACTAGTGAATGAAACCTACAAATTTCAGCAATTATGTGGTTAGTTGACAATTGAACTGCTTCAACTTACATCTTCAGAAGTTGTGCAGAATGTAAAAGGTATTTATTCTCTTTGAGTTTGAACTTTAAGGGAAAAAATACTATAGCTTTATATAGAGTTGAGGAGGGCGAGTGCAGCTATCAGCCCCGATTCGGCTCCAGCCTTGTACAATAATCTAGTAATAAGAAAATAACAATGTTCCAAGATCAACATGGTGAAAAGAAACCAAATGCTCAATCTTATTCCTTGCAGCAATTATAATCATAAAAGAAAACCAAAACGCATAGCCGAAGCCCCTTAGTATCGATATATTTGTTCTTTACTCTCCCCTCAGATTTATGTGTATTCAAGTACATACTGAAAGGTTAAATGCAGCAAGTGAGACTCTGAAATCAAAAACAATTCAGTCCCAAGGGGCACAGATAAAGAGAAAATGTAGTAAAAGGATCCACAAGTCGACAAATTCGTTTTTTCAACAAGATGGTGCACTATCAAGTTCGTATGGTCAAGTATTTCACAGCATTAATAAAAATATACAAGAAAACAAAGCTTATATTCCAGTTTATGTAGCAGGAAAACATTTGGGATATGAAAACAATAACAACAGAGAACAGAAAGCTTATGTCCCATATAACGGATAAAGATGATTATGTATGTACCTGCTGCATTGTTGGCAGAAGCGCTGCTCTCGCCCAGCAATTGTTACTTTTGGCGTTTTAGAATGAGTTTCACAGACTTTATGCCGGCGGTGATAGTCTCTACACAGCCTCAAATCAGCATCACAACCATCAACCAGGCAATGAGCTACTTGACTAATATTCCCAGGAGCCTTAGCCCTTTTACACGACGGCGATTCCATACGTAAAACAGACTAATCTATTCGCTACTCTTTCTAGTCTTTATACACTCCTTTGCCAGTTAAGCAAACTAATCTATTCCCTACTCTTTCTAGTCTTTATACACTCCTTTGCCAGTCAAGCGGCTTAAGCCATGTTCATGCACCTGTGAGAAAGTGAGCTACTATTACCACTTTGAAGCTCCAAATACTGAATTCAAAAGAAACAACAACATTCCAAGAAGAAAAAAGATCAACAAAACGCCAACATTGTTTCCAAGAATTCGAAAGACAGTTACAGTGTATCAATTCACTCTCTCCCGGCTGAGTTGAGCAAACAACAGCTCGTCGAAGCCCGAAAGTTGGTAAGCTTACTTAATGTTGATCTAAATCCTGAAACTATGAAACTCATAACTTCCAAGAAAACTAGTAAAACATGTTTATCATGGTTCTACGATTGCTATCATCACAAACGTCAACGACAGATGTGTATGTGTATAGTACAAATTTAAGACGATCCAGCACTCCATCTACAAAGATTTGATTTTTCCCTCAATGGGTGTGTATCCCTTTAATTGCAGGAACGAATCCTAATTTCCTGGAAAATATTTTTTGATAAAATCCCACAATTAAACCCTCAACCACCTCCCACTAACACAGAAGATCCAGCGGCAATAATACAAGCACAAACAGTACATTAAAGTAACCGCGTGCTATGGTGAAAATAATAAAAATTGGTCAAGAAACTGAAGAAATCATTACACAATTTTAGCACAAATTCAACCAAAAGAAGAGTCAAAACCATTCTTGAGAGACAGAACCACAGAATAACAAAAACAGAAAGAATGAAAGAAAGAAAGACCCCGGCAAAATATGCAAAGTGAAAACAATAATTATCCATATATTTTTAGCCGCATTTTTTCTTACAAAAGAAAAAACCCAAAACTGGAAAGGTCAAACTTCTGATCATCCGTCACACTATGAATGTTTCAAACAGTAGAAAACCAGTATTTCCCATTTCAGAGAGAACAACATAAGAAAACTCGCGACTATATATATGAAGTAAAAACAAGAACATACCAGAAAAAAGATGTCTTCACTCTTAAGCACCAATTTACTCAAACACCAAAAGAAAATAGTCCCGTAGCGCTCAAGAACTCACTTTCATTTCATTTACATTCTATGACACTTTCTTTTCGTAGTGAGTGCTGATGATAAAGACAGAGTTGTACCTGAGAAACGATGCCAAAAATTGAAATATCAGAGAGCAGAAAAGGGAAACCATCAAACCACATAAACTCACAACACTCAAACTCCCAAAAACTCAGAGTAATAAAAGTGTAAGAGTAATACTAAGAGACAAGTGCAGTTGTTCTGAACCGTTCATTCTCTGACAATGAACTCCATTACAGATGGATTGAAGGCAACTGGGTTAGGAGATGAAAGAAATGCTTTTAATCATATCAAAGCATAGACTTTAGTATAAATCGACAAGAAGATGTGTCTGATCAGTGATCAAGTTGAGAGACTCTTTCTTTAGTCGGCCTATAAATGCTCATCACTGAGATTACCAAAAAAGAAAATAAAAGGACCTTCCCCTATCTATCCCATTCAACGGTCATTCAATTTTCTATTTTAATATTTTTTTAATCTATTTTATTCTCTTATATTGTTCACTTTTCTTTTTATTTAATTATTGTAACAACTTTCTCTTTTCTCTCACCGTAATTTGATTTATTTATATAATTTTTATTTTATTCTCTTCATATTTTATATTTTTTAAAACTAAAATAACATTATTTTATGAGATATTTTTATAAAACTCTCCATAAATTGAAAAAATTTTAGTTTGCTCTCCAGGTCGAAAAAGTTTTTAGTTCACTTCCAGATGATGAGAATCAAAATTTTAATTTACTCCCCAATTAATGTAACAAATACGCAATATCACGATTTAAGTATGCGATTCCTAAATTTTATATAATATTTTGCCAAAATAAGAAGTTCAGTAACAATATGATGTCTAACTTGGAATTTGTCCCATATTACACGATATAATTGTCTCTAATAATTAGTTGAATTGGAATATATCAGGTGAAAAGGGATAAAAGAAAAAGGAAAGGACACGAGTTCACCAGTTTCATCACTTTATTAAACTTACTTTTGAGGCTAGTAAACTTTGTTGCAGCTTATAATAAATGGAGTTCTAGAGATTAAAAAATTAATCAAGATTTGGAGGGCTAAAGTGAAATATGAAAAATAATAAAAGAAATAGAGAGAGAAAGAGAGGCCATAATATGATAATAAAAACGAGTGGCAAAGAAAGGGACAGGGTGGTTGTAGCTTTCTGTCCTCGATTTATTTTACTTGTTTTTGTCAAGGAAAACAAAAAAGTATTAATAATTCTCCAACATGCAAGCTTGCCTAGATTGCAAATATTATATAATGCCAATATTTTATTTATTATTTAATTATGTTACATAAATAATAAAGAGTTAATTACACCGCAATCTTATATTATGCACAAGTAAAACGAAATATTTTACTTTACAGATATTAGTTAATAAAACTTTATACCAGTACACAATTGTTCACCACGCTCAATATTACTTATTACTATTTTAAATAAGTTTTGTATATAATGCCTTTTCTAAATATAAGATGAATTCCTAACCAAATATATATAAAAGATGAATTAAGAGGAACCAAAAGTTAAAGTATCGGTTTCTTTGCCATATACGAGACGTAATATTCTGGATGAAATTCTCATCTTGAAAATTCCACAAACCCTAGCCCGACATGCACTACAATTCATGTAAAATCTATGGCATTTCGGTTTCGATGTGGGTTTTTCTTTGTTATTTTTTTATTTTACAAGGTTAAATAAACAAAGTTATATAGATATAAGTATTTTTGGTGCAGCTAAAATAAAAACAATACATAATGGTGAAAATGAGAATTCATGTGGAAATACGTAATTTTAATCACCCTTAAAGCACGTGTGGTGCATACAATCAACGTAAGATTTATTTTCACAACAATTTACAAAATATGAAATTCATTAAATAAATTTTTATATCACATAATTTTTCATGACATTTAAGTCTAACACAACAAGAGAACATTGGAAAAAAAAAAGCCCCAATAATAGGGGAAACGTAAAATACTCATTTGATTTGTAACACTATTTAATGGAACTATATTCAAACTAAAATCTTACATAAGGATGATATTTCAATCTTGATTCAAGTTCAAAGACCCCACCACGAGAAAAACGCAAAGAGCAAATATTGGTTTAGGATTCTTGCGAGTCTCACAAGTCAATAGTCATATTCTTGGCTTTTTTTGGCTATTATTCTCCGCTCCTAGTCCTACATCATCGTCTTCTTCTTTCTGCAACTTAGTTTTCTTTTTAATTTTTATTCTTTAGCTTTTTGGAGGAACATTTGATTTGTTTAATAATAATAATTAAGTTATCTTAGTCATCAAGTAGCCGATTATTCTCTCTTTGTTTATTTTTCATTCAATTATGTCTCTGTCTTTTTCCTACACAGCTTATGCAGTTGTTAAGATTCAAAGTTTCAGTCCTTTCCTTTAAGTTTACATTTTACTGACTCCATTATATGATTGGAAGTGTGAACCATTCATGTCCAATAATATGAAATTTAATATATAATAACTTGATAATTCTCTTCTCAATCGTCAACTTTTGATGATGAGTTAAATCAAATATATTATTTATCAAAAATAATCTTTTATTTAATATTGAAGAAATGGGGTTGGAATATTTGACAATTTTGTTAATTCGTTCTACATCATTAATTGTATGATTTTGTTAATTCATTCTATATTGACCGTATGATAACAATCAATTCATTTACATTGACTGCGCGTGTTAATTGTTAACTGATTCCATATTAATTAAATGATAAACTAATTACTACCTAAGTTTGTATGGACGATCTCACTAACTAGGTTTTTGTCTGTTATATTTAGTAAGTGATGAGAAGTAACATCTTTTAAAATATTCATGGAATATATGGATAGACTTTCTAGTTCCAAGTTCCAATGTAGTGAGTATCATAAAGTTTCAGTCAATCCAAAGTAGTCAGAAACGGGTTTCCAAGCTCCAACAGTAAAATCTAGAAACAGCAAGCAGCTCTCACAAAATTTGACCTCGTGTAATGTTTCATTGTTTGTACGTTTCTAAGCTTCAGTTGATGCCTTCTCGTAATATTCAAAATACTTGTACTAATTTATAATTGCCATACGTGGAGAACTGTGGTGGCGGCTTCAATTCCCAGATTCACATCTTGAAAAATATGCATAAACTAACAGTTTGCTGTTATGTTGTAATATTAATTACGGCAAATACTACGTGTTGCCGCATCATTTTCCCAACTTATTAAATCAATTTGAATTTCAGATATTGGCAGCTAAACTCAATACTTTGTATTAGAACGACTAGCAAATTAGTATATATATTGACTTCTTTAATTAAGTGCATTAGAATCAAAATTTTGCTGGTAGTCTCGAGTCAATTTAAAACACTGTCGGCAAATATTGAGATATGGACCAGAGCTCTGCGGAAATCTCAACCATTCCATCCTCTGCTTTTCATTAAAAATAAAACCATCCATCATATATATTTATTCATCACACACTCTTAATTGTGTCCACAAGTTCATACTATTTGATTAAGGATGAACGGTCGAATTTCTTTCATTCAACTAGGGGCAAAAAAAAGAAGGTTGTTTGTGATGTCACTGTTCTAATATCGAAAAAATAGTAAAAAGTAAATTTTGCATAACAATTAGAGATATCAAGTGTGACCAAGTGCTGTCCCAATAGGGTTGAAGTGGGCTTTCTTTACGATAATTACTCAAATTTGAATATTATTTGGAGGTGTGTATTAAAAATAATTAAAACAAAAAAGTATGATCAAGAGATTTTTTATGGAAAGTGATTTAAGTTAAATTTAAGTTACACTCAACAAGTTTAAAAATCTTTAATTTATATTCTACAGATTAGGGGGTTCGAGATATGATGAATAGTATCAAGATTCAAGTCCACTCATCAACAGAAGGTACATGTCACCCTTTTAATATAACAATGCCAAGCCACTATTGTTCTTTTAAGATCTGTTAACGAAATTATAGATTTATTATCGAGACCTCCACCACATATAAACCACCATTTGAATTTTTGGTAAAAGACTCTACTGAAACACTTCTTCAACTTACGAAACAAAACCAATATGTGGAGTATATATATATATATATATATATATATATATTTTACTTGAATTTTTTTTTAAGGACTCTTGATACTTGATATTGGAAGAGCAACCTTTTGAACTTAATAGTAGCAATAATGGTCCTAAATTCTTAGACATGATTTTTAATTTTTATCTTTTTGAGCTTTTTCAAAAACCTTCTATTTTAATCTCCCCTCAAAATTTTGAACTTTTTCTCCTTTCTTTCTTAACACAAATATTTTAATCAAGAGGGTATGATGTGGCAATCCGTTGATATCCAAAAGTAATTAACAAACTGAACATATTAAAAAGCATCTTAAAATATTTTTTATTACTTCAATAATAACCGATTCCACCAACTCAACCAATGCTCAATTAGTTTATTGTGCTTATCTTTCCACTAAAGGCCAACCTCTTCAACTAATTAAAATCCCCTAGGTTTTTAAGTTAAATGAACACGAGAGGAAAAAAAAACCCTTTAACTTAGAGTTAGAGGCAATAGATGACATCATTACATTACGTTTACAACAGTAAAGTCACAAATGTAATAAATATATTCGTTGACATATCAATTAATAAATACATTGAACTGAAAGGTCTGAAACGAGAATTAAAATTAGGACCACTCTATCAATGTCACAGGGACCACTTTTTAATTACTCATCTACTTCTGCCCAAACTTCTCCATACTCATACTTAACTAACAATTAAATAAAGATTTACTTTTTTTATTATACCAATTTCACCAATAAGATTTGGGTTAGAATTTTATCCTTATTGAGTTATAAGATGTTGAAATTCGGAGCGCAATGCCATAAACAACTCCTTGTTGAAACCGTTAATTAACCTAGAATAGTTGCTATAAATGTAAAAACACTTTTAAAAATATAGCACATTTTTATTGGAAAAAGCTTATTGACATATATTTTTTCAATACAATTAGGTTGAAATAAATTTCGGAGGGTGTGGTCGACTAAAATAGATTCATTCATTCTCGACTAAAAGTTAGGTCTTTGAATTCTAATTTTGGCCATGAAATAATTTTAAATTTTCTATACAACTATCCAACTCTATGAGGTGATTATAATTAAATTAGATGATAGATGTCTGAGTTAACCAAAAAAAATTAGTCTGAAATAATAAGATTTGATAAATTGGTTGATGTGTGAATGTAATTAATTGTATTGGGCCACACCTGAAAATAATGAGGAGGTTGTCAGTTTAAAATCAAATAATAGCCACAACTCGGGAGACACATGGAAGCAAAAGGAGATATGTACTTT
>JBBMKE010400345.1:0-12565 GCA_037834125.1 Lippia alba | reverse complement strand
CTTGTTGTTGAGTGCACTAGCTCCTTTGTGGTTGCAAAGCTTTAACTTCCGCTGCACGCACTTTATTTCACGTATTGCCATGTCCGTTCGCCGTAGTATTTCTTGGGTGGAGGAGCTATCCTTTACTTGGAAAGTGTTGCGGCGCGGGGGTTATAGTACTAGGGGAGGTGCTACAATTCTTCAGGGCATTGTCCCGAATTCGAATCTTATTTGAGTATGCATGTATTAAGAAAAAAAATCTTTGTTTTCTTGGACCTCATGTAAAGGATAGTAATATAAGGCATGATATTTTTTCTCTATTTTGAATTTATGAACTACAATGCATGTTGAATATTTGGATCCTCAAACCGCAAGTGCTTCAACACTTTGGTAATGTTTTTAGATCAATTAAGTTGATGTTATCAATATATATAAGAACCAGCAAAAAAAAAAGTAAATGATAAGAACTAGGACCAAATTTGGCTGTGTACGAACGGTAGATATGGACTCCCAATCACCTAAGAAATTTATACGTAAGGTAAGTTGTGGACCTTATTCAATCTACATGAATGAACAAGCGTGAGCGTTAGGGGCCAAAATGAGAGAATATGAGGACTGAACCCGTTTTGGCACTCCAATGCTCATGTCTGTCACTTTGTTCGAACTGAGTCAATAGTGAGTAGGTGGGAGTGTATTAAAGATGAGAATAGTAATGTACCTGAGTCAAAAATGATAACAGACATGACGAGCATGCTGTTGGTACACACAGTGCAAAGTGGAAGGATAACAGACATGACGAGCATGTTATTGGTCATTCAATGTATGACTCTTTGTACTTATCCTGTCAGAATGGTTGTAGAGAAGGTACAAGGTATGGGATGCATTTATGCTCTTGTATAGATAGGTGTTCGCATTTAATATGCTTGTACAATGTGCTTTAGGTTGACGCCACAACTCACTTGAGGGGCATATCGCTCGACCGCCTCTCTAGGTCCAGGAGAGTGAGACCAGGCAAAAGCATGATAAGAAAATTTCCAAACTATTAGATATTCATGTAAAATGTATGATGGGTTGGCTTGCTATAACACTTGGCGCCATATCAGCAGGGCGAGATTCGCTCCCATCATCATTAATATATTAAAAAAATTATGTCTCTTTTCATTTCGGATTTATACATTTAGATGAGAATGCTAGATACTCTACTTTTATGAATTTTGAAAGGGCTAAACCCAGCAAACACCCTGTCTTTTGGGGACTTTTGAACTTTTTCCCCTATGCTTTGATTTTTAGCATGTAACCCCCCTTCCTAATCTTTGAAAATATCACACTTAATCCCTTGCAACAAACTTTTTCAAAGGTTGGGAGGAGGGGGGTTAAATGCTAAAAATCATAGCATAGGAGGGAAAGTGCAAAAGCCCCCAAAGGACGGGGGGTTGTCGGGTTTAGCTTATTTTGAAATTAATAAGTTACTCATTTCTTTTAGGATGTAGGTCTGTTGACAATTAAATTGATAGTTTTCTCCCATTTTTAAAGTATTATGAAAATTAATTTGTTATTTCTGAAAAAATATTTTGGGATAAAAAATTTTAGCATCCTGTACTATGACCATTTTTACACTTTGCATCCTGATCTATAAAAAGTCTGCGTTTGCATCCTAAACTATTGTTTTGTAACAAATTGCAACCTAGTTCCACTCATCATGTGACATGTGGCAGAAGATTGGGGTACGTGTCACACATCCATTGGAATCAGGTTGCAATTTGTTACAAAATAATAGTTTAGGATGCAAACACAGACTTTTTATAGTTTAGGATGCAAAGTGTAAAAACGGCCATAGTACAAGATGTTAAAATTTTTTATCCCTAATATTTTTTTAGTTTTTTTTAATTTTTGAAATAAAGGTTAAATCTAAAGAAAAGAAATCTCCTCAAATCTCTTGTAACATTCTCTTCCCTTATTTTTCTCGTTAGTTTAGTTTAACTCGTTCATTCTCTTCATCGATTTTAGTTAGTTTGTAGCACCCCAAACGGAAGGCACCACATCCCCTGCACTAAGACCCAAACCCGGTTATGAAAATGGGAGTCCATACCTGTCCAAATCTCAGCAAATGGGAGATCAACTCATACGCTACGCTAGGCGGAGCTAAATCAACAACTTAACAACTCAGAGCACAGAAGCAATTAAAACCAACAACATCAAGCATCATATAGCGGAAACATCAACATAATATCCAACAAGTGTCGGACCATGCCAACATAATATGCCATACAAGGCCAAAGTAAAGTGTCACACAGGGTAAACGATAAAGTAAAGCATAATCTCCAAATGCATAAGTCATAAGTATATTACATAAGAGTGTATGTAAAGTAAATGCATCCTAACACCAACTAGACTGGCAAGTGTGACTCAGAAGACTCACTCCCCGCCTAGCTCAAGCCAAAAGAAACCTGCATCCAAAAGTTAAAATTAGGGGCCAGTCAACTGACCGAATGAGAGGGGCTAACACACACCCACAATATATACATATATATATATATATAGAGCATATCACATATAAAAAGGGTGGACTCATGAATCGGGAAAAGGTGTTGCATACCAAAACATTTCAAACAAGACAAAATATATGTATACTTAGAAAACATTTTCATAAACTCTATCCTGATTCATGATTCCCATATCATATTATACTATCGACGAGTACAAGCTTCCAACCTTTACTCCTCATATTGTAATATAAGAAAACATAAATTCATAAACATATAGATCCTCTCCAACCTTACCATACCTTGAGGGGAGATCAAACCCAAACGATTACAACATAACATATCACAAGGGGAAGCCAACCCACAAGTGTCCTCCCCGGCTGTACACTGAAGGCTCAAGGTACCACGCCTCCCCTATCTCCCTGAGTCGCGCAATGACACCTCAAATGGATCTACGCACAGATATATCCCCGACGACCCAAACCGTCCTGAGGGCTCCTTACCCAAAGCTCATCGGGTCCACATACATAACACAAGATAACATATGCTTAATCTCATGGCAATCTCACTAAATAATCATAACATATCATAACTTTCCAAAATAGCTTACATATGCCTTCATAGTTAATTTTTCAAAACCAAAGTTGAGCCATAAGATTATAATCATATCATATCCAACACATATCTAATCATATGTAATATCACTACAAAAAAACAGGCAATTTCAGAAGAACTTTTTAGACGAAATTTTGGACGTTTTCGTCTGAAATTGATATTTCCGACCACCTTCAGACGACCTTCTGATTAACAAAAGTTTGTCTGAAAAATCCTCGTCGTAGATAAATTCAGACAAAATTTTCGAGGAAAACTCCAACGAACACTTTTTCAGGCAAATCTCCGACGAAACTTTTTCGTGTCTGAAATCAACAAATCTCCGACGAACAAATTTTCCGGCAAAAATTGCGAGGAAATATCAGACGAAGTGATAAGGACCAATTTTTCTTCATCTAAATTTCAGACGAAATTGCGACGAATTTTCCGACCAAAACAAATCGGCCAAATTTTCATTGAAAATTTTTTAGATGAATTTGCGACTAAGATATGTCGTCTGATTTCCTTTTTCGACGAACATTCAGATGAACTTCAGACGCAATTTCAGGCGAACTTCATGTGTTATTTCGGACGAACTTTCAGACGATTTTCAGACGTATAATCGAAAATTTGCAAGAGATTCTGAGTTTTTCCAGACGAATTTCGTCGCAAAATTCATCGTAAAATTAACATTAATAGATGAACCTTATATATATATATATATATATATATATATATATATATGCGGAACTGGTATTATGATTATGCATTTTAATAGATGATTAATTGCTCATAAATACAATCAAACTAACTCATGTTGAGCGCGAACGCTCATCGGCCCACATAGTTCTACCATCATCAACATTTTGTTCATTTGTTTCAACACCAGCTTCATCAATATTTCCAACATTCTCATTTGATATTTATTTTTTATCCACCTTTCTGATTCGAGTCATCTTGAATAACTCTTTCTAATCCTAGCTTCTGACCTTTCTTTCTAATCCTATTATAATGATCAGACATACATTTCACTCCAACTGCTCAATACAACATTTGGGACAATCCAGGCAAGTCGAATTGAACACTGCTCAATTACTCTTAAATCCATTAAGTTCAGTACATTCATCAACTTCAGCACTTTGATAAACTTTTTCACTAATAGAACAAAAACATTACCGTCTTGATAGATAGGGAAAAAAATCACAAACAAAGATTACCCAAATCTAGGACAACAAATTGAGAAACATACATTACCTTTATGTCTAATCATTGCTCTTCAATTGACCAAGTTATAAGCATGATCTTGGGAAACTATAATCAACAGCCAATATATCCAAAAATCTGTAAAAAAAATTCCAAAAATTGTAGTCAAATTTCTTATATCCATGAAAACACATGTATATTTGATAAGTTAAAATTACAAGTTTATACAACCATTGCCCACATTCCAACCCTACATCTTTATATTCTTCATTCAACGGTCCCAACAACCATATATGTCATCTTTTACACCATATTACCAGCATGCATATGTCGTGTAAGCAGTCAAATACAGCAAGTAGCATCTACAACAAAAAAGTGTCACAAATTATAGATCTTCATTTACAAACTATAGAGGTTTGAGCTATGGTGATTAACTTTGCTTTGCTTCTAAGGTCTCAAAATCATATTCCTAATAAAGAAAACTACATGAGTTGGGATGTTAAAGATTCAATTCTAAATGTAAAATTTGAAGATGTACTACCATAAAGAGAAACAGATTAATGTCCTAATTTGGGGAAACTAAAGTTGGATTACCACATCTAAGTAGCTTGCCATGTGAAACGGAGAGAGTCTGGTTGTGAAATGCAGAGTATTGAACTGCACTAAAGCATCATTTGAAACACAATAACTCCAGTAAGATCAGACACTCAGCACAAGTCTCAGACCAGACAATAATCGCTATCAACTTGTTGGTTGCCAAAAATGAAAAATCAGAGATAAGCAATTCATTGGGATTAAATACTATTTTGAATCTAAGTAGACATGTGAGAATGAGACTGATGAAGCACAAGAAAATCTGCACTGGGTTCTTAAATAATAGATCCACAAAATCATCATTGAGAAGATCGAAGATAAAACTAAGAATTTTACATTTCCACTAAACATTAGTTTAACAAAATAGGCAATGGAAGTAAATATTTTTTTACAACCGCTACACATGCAGTAAGATTCTAATCCATGATTTGGTACTAATTTCTTCATTACATTGAATATATCATAGACGAGCTGATAACAGTAAGCTTTAACCAAATTCTTAACTTTTGCTATAAATGCTTGAAACTATGATTATCATAACTAATTAATACAATACTCAGACTTCAGATTACAGATGAAGGAAATGTATTCAACTGACAAAAAATATAAAAATAAAAATGAGAGAAAACCCTTAATCCTCTGTTAGGGATTGTTAATGCATAAAATCCCTAAATAAATTTCACAAAAATTCACATATTATAATGAATAGATGCATAGAAAGTAAGTATCAGTGAACTAAATTTAGTTAGGGCTTAAAAATTTACTTTCATTTCTTAGAAATACAAGACAAATCGTGAGGAAGACTTTAATCAAATTGAGAACTTTCCACACTAGTATAATACTGGATTATGATGGAATATAGTGGAAACTACGGGAAGGAGTTACCTCAATCTCTAATTTCTTGAAAATTTCAGCAGGGGGCCTTGAGTTCTTCGAGTCCCCTGGTGAGATTCAACGAGCTGACTCTTCTAGGGTAAAAGTTGTAGGAGAGAAAGGAGAGACGAAGAGATGTTCAATTCTTGAAATGAAATTAGGAAAAGGGAAGATTAGCGCACTGAAATAAGAAAAAGAGAGGGAACAAAAGAAGGTTCGTACTTTGAAAATTTCACAAGCCCTAAAACTGAGTTTCACCGATAAATTCCGACGGATTTCAGACATAAAGTGGTCTATAAAGTGAGAAAATAACTGAAATCCATTCCGGCGACACGTTCGTCGGATTTTTATCGCAGATATAAAATAAAATTAACTTTTTACAAGTTATCCTCCGACGAATAGATTCATCGGAATTTGATCGGAAATTTCTTAAAAATTTCAGACGAAGTTTCGTCTGAGGTTTGATTTAAAATGACTCTTTCCTTTTCAGGTGAAAATGTCGTCTGAAATTTCATCTAAATTAGTAAATATATTTGTTTTAAAAAAAAAATTTGTTCGTCGGAATTTCATCTGAGTTGTGTCGGAAATGTTTTAAGCCAAGGTGAAAATAAAATTCTTCGCTATTCGCCTGAATTTCATCGGAGTTTTCTCTGAAAATTTAGATGCCAAAAGTTCGTTGGAAATGTTCGTCTGAAATTGACGGTTTTCTTGTAATGTATATATTTGCATGCAAGGGTTGAAATCATCATATTAAAGTCATAGGTCGCATAACTATACAAAATCCTAAACCTCACCTTATGCCTAAAGAAAAGAGTGCGAGAAATGGACAGCGCTAAGCCTCAGGCTCACCACCGACAACCAACTCTGAAACAAAATGTACGTACAAAACCCCAAGTCTTAGACTCTACATGAACCAATTAAGACGCACGATGAACATACAACCATGAGTGAAATGCATTATGGAATGATATGCATCATATATGTTACATAATATAGCATCCTTCAAGTATTCATGCAATTCATGTAATTAAATGAAGTATTACAGTTTAGAAATGAAACTACAATCATATCATAACATATAATTCATGTAACAACTCAAGCGGATCAAGCAAGCACGAAAAACACATGTTCAAAGTGTAACAATCGCCTGGGAACGACCATTCCCATGCATAACTGAGAATGGGAACGATCCTTTTCAGAATCCACCCTAGTGAAACTTGGAACGGCTATTCCCAACATAAGACACATATGGGTACAGTCGTTCCCGCTCTTACGTGCTGACATCATCCCATGGCGTGAAGGTCCGCTCCGACCCTAAAGCCTTTATGGGGATGGTTGTTCCGGCCTGGAACTAGGTGCAGAAGCTCCACAACTTCGTGAGAAAGAAGACCAAGGCCAAAAATGGCCGATTTTCATCAAATGCAACAAAAAAAATGCACGAAATTCAAGTATATCATCATATAAATCATGCTTAACATATAGATGCTCATTTTAGCTCAAGAATAAGGGTGATTTTGACCAAACCTCATATAACCCATTTTCACGAAAATCAAGGTTTAACTATGGTAAAATGAATTCAAATTCAATTACCAACATATCATCAACACCTATTAACATATATAACATGTAAAACACCTAAGCATGCTCAAGAACTCATGAATTAATCAAATATGCAATATTCTTCAAGTTGGGCATAAAATCAACATTTTCACAAGACTTCCTCATATAAGCTTATACATTCAATTTCATGCTCAAATTTCATAGCTTACCTCGGCTCGCGAAAAGACAAAGAAACGATGGGTTTATGATTTGTTCCTCTCTTGAAGCTCTTCCATGGCCGTCACAATGAGGGTGAAATAAAGTTTGAAATGAGGAGATAAAGGAGTTTTAGGTCATATAAGAGCTGATGGGTTTGGTTCAAGGTTAGGGATTCGGTTTAAATGACTTCGGGTTCAAGTGAACCGATTTTTAAAAGGTTTAAGGCCCAAATGGCTTCCGAAAAATATGACATAAATTTCATTAGACTCGTATCATCGAAACGAACTTAATGGTGGTGTCGGAATTCGAATTCAAATTCCTGAGCTCATATTAGTTCAAACAGACCCAAAACCACCTAATTCCAATTAGGCCCAAAACTTCCCAACAAGTGCAAATAGGCCCAAGTCCTATTTTAAATTCAACTCCAACAATCTAAATAAATTCATACGAGTCATAAGTCACATTAGTTCATACAATTCTAAGTTGATATATAAGAATTCATAATTTCTAACTACATATTTAAGTCCATTTAATTCACATAATTCAGTCATAGTTGTAATAAAACGCATATATGCATAAAGTAACACTCTCATGACGTCATACCTGTACGATCGATCGGATGGGGCGTCACATAGTTTTCTATTACCTTGTAAACGTTTTACTACATAGAGTGTATCCTATTATTCAAAATATATATAAGAAATATATATTAATTCATACTTTTATATGGTATCTAGAACATTATGTACTTTAACGAGTTTTTCTTTGATCCTGTCGTTTTCTTCAATCCTATCATGTCTTAGTTAGTTATGACCTTGCCACCAGGGGATTTCCACTAAATAATGCAGAATTAATCATCAAAGTACTCAATGGTCTTAGATCTGTATTCGAGGAAATCTCTTTTGCCATTTGGCTCGGGATAACCCGATTTCTTTTAAGGAGTTATATGAAAAATTCCTTACACACGAAGTCTTTGTCAAACATTTAGAACCAAAATATGAAACATCAAGGATTATTGCACAAGTTAACCAAAATACCTCTGGTAATCAAAACTACCAGTGACAGAGCAACAATCATGCCACCAACCATAAATTACAACGCCACTAACCCAATCGCAACCACACTGGGCAATACCAAAACTTCTCTCCATGAGCACCTACTTTACCCGTTTCCATTAAACATGTTCAATGCCAATTATGGGATAAATTTTGTCAAATTGCTAAAGTTTGTAGGTTTAAATCATATGACAAGTACACCGCTCAAGCTAATATAACTACTCGCTCTCGTAAAAACAATCATGATGCTTGGATTGTTACCTATGGTGCTTCCCATCACATGACAACTGATTCTAACAACCTCACTTCTGCAAAAAAAAAAAAATTTGGCACAGATGAATCATAATTGGAGATGGTAAATTCCAATATCACATATTGGACAAACTACTCTTCATTTTGCTTCACTTACTCGTTCATTTAAACTACACATGTCTTTCCTTTCTCCACGGCTCAATCCAATTTATCTCGTGTGTCTCACTCACTTGTATCAACTTGGATAACTCCGTAACCTAGTAGTCCTTCACCTACTATGAATATATCATTTGACTCATCAATATGTTCTGGTATCCCAATGGCCCCTTGTCCACCAACTACCTGTACAGTGCATCCAACAATATCTTTAGAGCTGGTTGCCCTTGGCACTTCAACAAGCATGATAAGCACTTTGCATCATTGCAACCTACACACTCACCTACCTCTCATCTCTTTTAAAATGATAGTCCAGTAGACCCACCATCAATTCTTCCTAGGCGTATAGTAACTCAATCTCAAAATCAAGTCTTTAAACCCAAAAAATATTTGATTATCTTGCCACTTTATCCTCCACCCCGCTAAATTTAGCACCCAACATTAGTAGACAAACTCAGAAATATCATAAATGGTGTGAAGCTATGCGTCAAGATTATGATTCACTTATGAAAAATAACACTTGGTCTCTTATTCCATCTAATACTGCTTAAAATGTTATAGGTTGCAAATGAATTTTTAGAATAAAACATAAACCTGATGGAAGTATTGAACATTATAAGGCTTGTCTTGTAACTAAAGGATTCCGTCAAAGACCGGGACTTGATTTTCATGCTACTTTCAGCTCAGTTGTAAAGCATACTACTATTCATCTTATTCTCTCTCTAATTGTGATTTATAGGCGGCAGTTTGCACCAAGTGTACGTCAATAATACATTTCTATAAGGATATTTGGAGAAAATAGTGTTTATGCGACAACCTCAAGGATTCATTGGTCCAAGTTATCCATCTCACATTTTTCGTCTCCACAAAGCTATCTATGGTCTTCATCAAGCACCGAGAGCTTGGTACAATGCTCTAAAGACATTTATCTATTACGCACCTCCAAAAGTGTATACTCTGATACTTCATTATTCATTTATCACACCCCTAGTGTGTTGGTTTTTACATTATGTATATCGATGATATTATAATTACCGGTCCTTCATCGAGTCACATCAGTTCGGTTATCAATTTGCTTGAAGGTCGCTTTTCTAGCAAAGATCTTGTCCGCTGAACTTATTTTTGAACATCAAAGTTGTCCCGTTTCAGCAGGATCTTCTTCTCACCCAAAGTAAATTCATTGTTGAGATATTTGAATGATTTAATATTCTTGATGTAAATACTGCCGCCATACCTATGTCCACATCTGAAGCTTTTGTTCTTAATGAGAGATCTTCTCATTCCAATGCAAAGGAATATCGCCAAATTATAAGGGCACTTTTATATCTCATTAATACCCATTTGACACATCTTTTGAAGTTAACCATCTCGCTCAATTCATGCACTGTCCATCAGAAAAATATTAGCAAGCTGCAAAACGATTGCTTCGCTATCTTAAGCAATCTATTACATATGGACTTTATCTTAGCCCTTTAACTACTCTAAAATTTACAACATACTATGAGGTTGATTGGAGAGGAGATTTAGAGTCTCGTACATCTACTTCGGCCTATATTATCTTCCACGGACACAATCCAATCAGTTGGAGTTCCAAAAAATAAAGAACAATTTCTCGCTCATCCAACGAGGCCGAGTATCAAATTGTTGCTTCAACAGTTGCTGAAATTAATTGGCTAGTTAATTTTGACAAAGAAATTCATCTTCCACTCAGTAAAACTCCGTCAGTTCTGTGCCATAATATTGGGGTCACACATATCTGTGCAAGAATCCATTTTTTCACAGTCATATGAACCATGTGGCCATTAATTTTTATTTTGTCCGTGATCAAGTTGAAAAGAAAAAAATTGAAATTTGTCACATTCACTTTGCCGACCAACTCACTAATGCGCTAACAAAGCGATTACCAAAGAAACTTTTCACTAATCTTATCTCCAAGATCGGCCACTATCCACCAGTCCTGATCTTGCGAGGGCATAAAGAAGAGGAATCTCCTCAAATATTTTGAAACATTCTTTCTTCTTATTTCTTCCGTAGTTTAGCATAATTGATTTCTAATTATTCTCTTCATTAATTTTAGTTTGTTTCCTATTCACTCGTAAACTTTATACTAGATAAAGTGTATTGTATTATTCAAAATATACACAAGATATATATATATATATATATATATTTAACGGTGGAGTTGGGTATACCTTATGTGTGGTCATACATCTACGTAGATAGTTTAATAATACATTTAAATCGTAGTATTAAACTGTCATGTATGATGGTGTCGGATTCGATTTAGGATAGACTAAACATCAAACATCATATATTTGTGTGAAGGGAAGACCATCATGGCGATTTGAGCCTCAGGAACTGGATTCCCAGAAGAGCATGGATTCTACCAGCTAGGGTAACACCAAGAGATGAAGAAGTGAGGAGGGTGAAGCTGTTAGAGCTTGAAAATGTGCAGCAATGGGGGGCTTACCAGTTCAGTGAATAGCGTTTCTTGTGGATGAAGAAAGCTTTTTTTGATATGTTGTGATTACTTAAGCAAAGTGTCAAAGAATTCCTCTATTTATAGGTTGAGGGCAAGGGGTATTTGGTAATATTACCCATGTGGTCCTGAAATAGTGTTGCCCTAGATACATGGCGGGACGTGAGGGCCTGAAAGCGACATGCGTGCGTCACTTTCACCTTTTAGGCGGTTATGCACAGTTGTGGTGTCTGCGGCAGTTAAGGGATTATTCCTTCGAGCAGTGAGACGCTCATATACCGGATGTTGAGCGTAGTGCTCGAGATAGGTCCCTCATATGGGGAAGTAGGGATTTAACCCAACGAGCGTTAGAGACTCGAGGGCTGACTCATACGAGCGTAAAATTCAACTCAGGACGGCCCATCTGGAGGGGTCAGCTGCGAGGGTTGAGGCTGGGTCCGTAGCACGAGCCTTAACTGTTCGAGCGTTCTGCTTAGATGTCTCGTGGCTATCAAGTGAGTCTTCCACGTTCATGACATGTGGACGGCGGAGAGGTGAGCATATTTTGGGTACATTATTTGCTCCCCCAAATTCTGTAGTGATGCTTGAGCGTACTGGGGAATTTCAAATATTCTGAGCGTTTCCCTTAGAATGTGAAAGGTCTAGCAAAAGTGGTACATTTACGAAGGCTGGAATGATTGTGTTTGAATTTACTGCCAATCATGAGTGTATCTTCTCCATATACTCCCAGTTTTCCAAAGCTTTACGCATTCAGAGAAAACTCAAGGCATAAGATTTCTCTGCAATCTTCAATACTTTTCCGGCGAACTTCTTCAATCTTTTTACTAAGGTAACCATTCTTTTATCAATCTGGTACTAATAATAGATTTAGGTTGAGGGAAATCCTATTTAACATGGTCAAGAGTGATCGCCAATCTCGGAAACCCTAAGTTTCCAGATTCACTTTTTTTCTAAATCCTCACTCTCAATCGATCTTCTAAATTTCATGGCGAGTGGTAACTCTCCAATGTTGGAAAACAGAATTAGAAAAGCAGCGGAATTTAAAAACTTTCCAACAAAAGGACTGGGGCTCGCAATTGTGAATCCGAATTCGTAGTGTTAGAAACTTACTTTCTAAATAATCTCTCTTGAAGCGTTACAAG
>JBBMKE010400334.1:0-12565 GCA_037834125.1 Lippia alba | reverse complement strand
TTTGGTAGACTATTACGCTTCACATGTACAACAATTGTTACTCACCACAACCAAAACTAGATTTATGCAAATGTATCGCAATTATTCATTGTTTATTGATACTAATATTACTGAAATCTAAGAGTAGAATAATATTTGCACTTCTATTTTTAACTAATCTAGTTTAAGGGTAGAATAGTAATTATATATTTATTTTTACCTAATCTAACCTATCAAACGGAAATATGATTATGTCACGTTATTCTAATACTCAATATCACAGAATATTAAATAATTCTATCAACATTTAATCTCACTTAAAAAGCCCAAATAAAATTAACTCCAAAAAGCTCATCTCATGTATCAAACGCCTCCTAATTATACACAAAGTGACCATAATCTTATTTTATTATATATATGTAGGGTTGTTTACCTCTATAATCCCTGCCAAATTAGATAATTACAACTCGTATCTTCTTAAATGAAATATTAAATAACCTAGCATTTCAAAAATTTAGAATTATAAATGAACCGATTCCGGTTATGATCGTGTCAAAATCCGGCTATGTACGTGGACGACAGATTAGGACTCCAAATCACCCAAGAATTTATAACGTGGAAGGAACTCTGGAGCTTTCCTAGCTGAGAATCAAGAACAAACGTAAGCTCAAAGGCCAAAAAGGGGAATATGGGAGTTGGACTCTTTTTGGCACTCAGACGTTCAAGTCAGGGACTAGTTCTGGGTCGAAAGAGTGCAAGTCTAAGAAGGATTTCTCGCGTGAAGGAAAACTTACCCTCATCTCTCTGGGGAGATGACTTATATAGGCGGAGATGACTGCTACTGTGTGCGGGCACACATCCCAAAGGTGTGGATCATGGTCTGCTGAGAGAGGACGACAACGGTGACCAGAGCAGTGCTTTTCCAGTTAAAGCACTGTTACACCTCTGCAGAGATGCCGTGACAGTGTCTTTGGGTGGCCGCATTTAATGCGCGCAGAGGTGGAAGGGATCCACATTTAATGCGCTAGTACGGCAGGCTGTCGGTCGGGCTGAGCCACGTCGCCGATTGCCGGAGTCGGTCAGACCTCTCGGCCGGGGTTTTCTATAAGGCAGGCGCAGATGACCAATTTCCCTCCGGGTACAAGTGCCAGATCGAATGCTCATGGCGCCCTGGGTCGGAATGAGAGCTTCTAGTTCAAGTTGACTGCCACGTGGCGCAAACCTGGTGGTCCAGATAAGGGACTCCAATTTTTCCCTTATCAGGTTGGATATTCAGCAAAATTCTTAAATTGATTATATCTCACCAATAATTAATTCCTTACAGCTAATTGAAAAAAAAAAAGTCTATCAAGAAGATTAATTTACAAAAGAATCATGTGTTAATCCCCAAAAAAACTTCATAAATTACTTGTTTGTCACTTGAAAATAACGGATGGATTGTTGTAGAGAACTAATTAATAGTGAAATATAATTAATTAAAAAAAAAGCTCATGAAAAATTCAACCAGAATAAATTCATTTGTAATCTTTCAAACTTGAAATAATAGGTTGCGTAATATTTTTATTTAAATAAGTAAGACTTGTAATTATACAATCGTACTATGGTGCATAAATAAAAATACTCTATATATTGTACATGCGTATGTAAATGATAATTAGCGATTAATGAAATAGGACGATACAAAAGCTTTTTAAAATGTCTTAAACATGACGTGTTGCTAGAAGAGCCTCTTAATGGGGCCATATATAATTTTTTATTACCACTCATAATTAATTAGAAATGTCATTGTCTTACCGGGTAATTACAGAAAAATTCCTAATTGGATATCACATTTTTACTTAACTCCCCAATTGAGCATCATATTTTTATTTTACTCTCCAAGTATAAATTTCACATAATGTAGTATAAATATGGTATAATGTAGTATCTATATCCTATAATGTCGTATAATTTTCGCAATAGAGTGTATCCACAAGTATTATGAATATATTCTAACTCTCCAAATATGTAGTATAATTTTCACAGAATGTAGTATAAATATGACATAATATAGTATTTATATCTTCTAATGTAGTATAATTTTTTGGGGAGTAAAATAAAAATGTGAACGGTAGAGGGGAGGGGAGGGATTTGAAATTACCCCATCTAGTTAACATTATTTAGTCAAATTAGGTTTGACTCAGGACAAGTAAATAATATAGTTGTGATAAGTATTTACACCTCTAAATAAATAAATTATCAGTTAAAATTTTATTAGAGATAATTGAAAAACTATTTACAGTCCTTGTTTATTAAAAAAAAAATAAAAAATTGGAGTCTAAAATTTTCGAGTGGAAAGTTATATACATCATTGGTATTTTTTTTTTAATTTTTTATTCCCTCTCTCTTCTTGTCATTTACTAATAAGGTTTGGACAGATATACTTAATTAGTGTTTTAGCATAATTTCTTGTATTTCATGTGAAATTTTGGCCTTAAGTTTTCGAACAAAACGTAGGAATGTCACAAATATATATATTTTTTGCTTTGGTAGAATACACTGCGGATGTGAGATTTCTTTCTAACTCATAGGTACAAGATATATTGGAACTTGTTTGTCCATCATGTTCAATCAGCTTATACTTACACTTACAATCATGCATTAGTATATATGTATCTAAGTCGAAGCATCCTGATTTAGTAGTTATTAGCTAAATTATGTCACAAATTTTTGTATACATATATATATGGTTTTTTGCTTTGGTAGAATACACTGCGGATGTGTGACATTTCCTACTAACTCATAGGTACAAGATATATTGGAACTTGTTTGTCCATCATGTTCAATCAGTTTATATTTACATTTACAATCATGCATTAGTATATATGTATCTAAATCGAAGCATCTTGATTTAGTAGTGATTGCTTAAATCATATTATACGGACTTTACTTGATTTTTCATAAAGTTAGAGATTCAAAACCTGCTTGTTAAAAAATTTTCTCAAAAACTTTGTTGCCTGACTCAAACTCAATGGACAATGTTAATTAGGTTTTCGGGGTGTGTTGATTTTAAAAATAATTGCTTGTTTAACGCACAGATACAAATACCATAACATACTTTTAATTTTTTACGTAATAGATATAAAATAAGATGTTTGATAAGAAATGATACAGTAAAATAATTCTTTTAAAAAGTATTCGTGCATTTGCATATCAACTCATTGAATTGGAAAGAAACCAGGACGGAGGCACAGACCCTTGGCCTCCTAAATTTTGAAAAAAATTATTTTATTTATATATTTTAAAATAAATTATTATGTCCCTTAATTTTGGGTTTGTGCCTCTTTAATTATAGATTTTACTCCTTTCATTACAAAAATCAGTTTTTATCATTTTTAAAAATAATATTATTTATATTTTTAATATTATAAATTTTCGCTCATAAAGTTTCGCTCCTGAAAAAAGGTTGTCAATCATATTATGAAAAAGAGAGTCGAGAGAGAGAGAGAACAAGTTGCGGGTAGGGCGGGTTGTGGTAGAATCACATGGACGCCCGGGGTTTACGCTGAAGCTCGGCCCACCACCACACATGCACACACTTCTTATTCATCTCCTTTTGTGGGTCCCTTTTATTATTGCCCTTCCAACTCTGTCAGTCTGCATAAATTATTTGTCACATGTTTTCATCAAAACTAAATCTAATCTTTGCACTATTTCTATGATATACTTTGACTGAATGCCCACTTCGGGCCCAGTTATGTTTGTCGGGCCTGCCCGTTCCAGTTTACATTTATTATTACTTTATAATTTTGAATTTTCTTGCACGCTTGCCTTTATATTTCTGTACCGTACTAACTAACAACCCTGCAGCCTCTGCATGTTTGACCAAGAATTTTCTACAAGTGATCTCTTGAACATGACATAGAAGTACGTGGGATTAAATTACCTCCTCCCTGTAATAGGAATTGCCTTGAATGCGGTAATACAAATACAAGAATAAAAATGTAACTTTCTTAAAGAAGTCAATATAGATTGAAAGTGTTAGTTATGAAAGATAATTTTTTTGGTGCTAATCTCCATCAGCTTTATTAACTAAAATTAAGTTGAGTTAATAATAGATAATTTTGTATTTGATAGTTGAGTTTGTGGAAAAAGTTAGTTAATATTATGTTAGATATGTTAAATTACATATAATTTCGATGAATTGTAATATCATCTAATGACACCCTCTCTTCGGAATTGTAATCTCACTTGGTCAAACCTCATGTTTGTAATTCATAATAGATGTTAATCAAAGTATGATGGTGGATTTAAAACGGATCGATGATTAAGTGGTTCAAATACGAATGACCTAATATTGCCTAACTGATGTGATATTTGGTGGAACTAAATCAATTAACGAGGCATCATTCATCATATCTAACACTTTTGTAAAATATTTGACACGAACGATATAATATTGCATGCTAGATTTTTTAAAGTAGTGAGAATAATGCACCTGGCAAATGAATACTCGTAAAAATTTGATATGTTTTTTTGTAATTAGTTGATGGCGCTTTGTCGTCTGATGAGGAGTTGAGCAGATCAGGGGAGATAGAAATACAAGATTCCCAAATGAAGAGTGAAGATAGACAACTTAAGGAGAAGCTTTTGAGAAGGTATGGCGACCATATTAGTAGCCTAAAGCTTGAGTTCTCAAAGAAGAAGAAGAAAGGAAAATTACCTAAAGAGGCAAGGCAAACTTTGTTTCAATGGTGGAATTTGCATTGTAAATGGCCATACCCCACGGTAAGTTTTTACTCTATATGGATCTTTACTACCTGCATTGCATTGCTTAATCATACACTGGTTAGTTCATTGTTCCAATTAATGGACACTCTTAAAAATATTATCTCTTGGTGTGGTGTCTTGTCGGATAGTTTTGTAGGACATTATTAAGTGAAATTTTTCTGAAAAATAAATAGAGGAAATTGTATTTTTGGTATACCAAATCACCTAATTCGCATTTTAGTACAAAAAAATTTCTGATGAAAAATTAGTCTCTAACTCTAAAAGTTCGCAATTTCATGCACTATTTGATCCGAATAGATATCATGACCTGCCGGAAGACCCACCCGGATCTCCACGTGACCGTTGGAGAATTTTCCACGAAGCAGGTTTTGCAAGCTTCGTGGGTTTTTCGATGGGTGATATTTATTTGGGTTAATTAAATAGTGCATGAAATTATGAATTTTTAGAGTTATGAGCTAGTTTTTCCACCGAAATTTTTTTATTAGAAAATTGCGAATTAGGGTGAGTTATACTAAAATTGCAATTTCCTCAAAGGAATATATATGGCTGTGTTTGCATCGGATATTTGTATCCATGCATCATTGTCCTATTTGGTAAAAATTAGCTTTTGTATGCTGGTAATTAATGGAAATAATTATGAATATGAGGCGAACAATTCTATATCATGTAATTAAAGGGAGAAAGGGTTTGACATATAAGCTCGGTGTGAACAATTGGAATGGATTATACGTTAACAAAATACTCAGAAAACTTTTATGTAGATTGAAGAAAAATGTTTATTTTGACCTTAAAATCGCTTTTTGATGAAAATTTATGGTGCTCGGTCAGCAACACGGTGATATACTCATGATATAATACGGATACAATCATATAATTTTTTCTTGAGCATTTCATATGAGAAGTATGTTATAAGACATGATATTACAAAATATCATTTTTAAACGTGTTAGTAAAATAGAGATGAAAATTCATTGTAGTAATTTTAATTCTGGAGTTTGACTGCAGGAGGCAGATAAAATAGCATTGGCAGAAGCAACGGGATTAGATCAGAAGCAAATAAACAACTGGTTCATAAATCAAAGGAAGCGGCATTGGAAATCACCAGAGAATATGGACAATCTCTCTGCCCATTTTCTCCCGGATGACTCTTCCTCACCTCTTCAATATTCTTAATTCCCTCATGTATCATACTTAATTATAAAATGCCCTTTTGTCTATGTTGTAACTCTTCATCAATGAAAATTGAATTTTTGTTCCTTAAGTCTATCCCTATACCAATGTAATTTTTTCCTCTTTTGCGATTTACCATTCTAATATATTTTTATTAATAGACATCATTTAATATTTGTATTTATGGCATATACCGTCATTTAATTTTTTTTTCTAGTTGTTTTGGTTACAAAACAAATCTTTTTTATTGTAAACATACCATATGTCATTTTTTTAACTAAAACCACTAAAAAATTTTTTTGATGACGGTATATCCTAAATACAAACATTGACTGACTGTATGCAACGAAAATTTGATGGAATGGAACATTGTAAAAAAAGAGTAAAGTTTGGATAACAAAAATCTTTTTAATAATAATAATAACAATAATAATAATAATAATAAATTGATTGATTGATTAAAATTACAATATTCAATAAATTTTCTACTTTTCTTTTTCTATGTCTATATATATTATAAAAGTGTGAGTTGGGTTTTTGGTTTCTTAAAATTTGTAATCGGCCAAAATACCCTCATTATATAATTTTTTGTAAAATACAACTAAAGGTAATTTTATTAAGCACAAATTTGATACATAAATATTCTTTTAGGATATTTTATTCTAATCAAACTGTTAGTTATCTATGCCTAATTTTAATCAAAATATAATTGTATAAGTCTTTCTCTAATTATAAAATACTATATATGATGGTGTAGGAACTGGAAATTCACTAATCACCACCAATTTAATATTTGTTTGAGGGGAAGACCATCACAGGCGCAAGAGCCTCAGGAACTGGGTTTCCAGAAAAGCGTGGGCTCTTCCACCTAGGATAACACCAGATAGATGCAGTATGAATGCAAGAAAGATGGAATTTTTTTAGCCCAGAGATGGAAAACCAGAGGGAATGCCCAGTTGAGTATTGTGGTGTTTGTGAATAAGGTGACTTAGGGAATGTGAAGTAAAATTCCCATATTTATAGGTTAAGGGCGAGAGTGGTTTGGTAAATGTGACCAAGTGGTCCCAAATCCGGTGTTGCCCTAGACATGTGGCACCGTGTGATGGATTGAAAGTGGTATTCCTAAAAGATACCTAGTGATAGGTGGTAATGGTGTGTCAGAAGTGTATACGCTGTGCACATGTGTCAACGGAAGTTACGGGAAAGATTATCTCGAGCTTCAAGTTGCTCTGAAAGCGTTCCCCGAGCGTGAGAGCAATGGAGGGTGAGAGTTTCTTGGGTGGCCCTATACGAGTGTCAGGGCGCTCGGGTGATGCATGGGGTATGCGGCCTCAAGTACCCTCGAGGAAATCCTTCTAGGTACGGAAGGTGTGGACCCCATTAGGGTAAAGGTCTTTATGTTAAGGTGATATCCCGGGCGCTAGGCGGATCATAGAGAAAGGATCCCGCGCTCGAGGCATGGGCCCTGATTAGTGGTCCTTAGGGAATAAAGTTGCGGGTTGATGGGCAGGATCCGTATCGCGAGCCCATCTCCACGAGCATCTAAGCTCAAGTGCCCTTAGGTTAGCAGAAGGATCCGTTCAGATGGCGACACTTGTACGGGGTTGATCTGAGCGTAATTTGGACCCATCAATATAGTTATAATTTTATAAGCTTCTGAAAAAATAATCTTAATATTATTATAACTATTTTGACTAAACTATAAATTTTCAATTTTGGTGATGAAATAAAATCAAGTCTCATATGTTTAGGAGAAGGAAAACCATGCACAACTCATTCAAAAGCATAGTCGTATTATCAATTCTCAAAAATACATATGCAAATTGTATTTCCTCACGATAATACTTTTGACAATATAATTAAACTTGAGGGTGATTTCATAAATCATATTAAATATCATTATTATATTTAAAATTTTTAAAAAAATTTATTTGCGTAAAAAATAGAATTCCTTAATAAGTTAGAGGTAAAACATCTCCAATCTACGCAAACCATAAACAAGTATCATAATAAGGATACTTACTAAAATTAATATATTAATTATAGATTATATTGTAAGATATTTATATATTTTAAAATAAAATTAATAATATAAGGATAAATATTTATCACGTTCCACATAAATATATATTTTTACTATTAAAATTTATTATTACTTTTTTTACGTACTGATGGTCCCAAATTACACTCGTACCCACACCGTACGTGTGCCGTGATCCAAAGGACTCGCGAGTGGATTCCAGCCCATTCCTTTCCCCTCGTCCTAGAAGAGACTTACCCATTAGACCCACTTGACGTACGGGCCATCAACCCTCATTGTCGTGTCTGCTCGGGAGTCTTCCCTCAAACTGGCATACTCCCCTGGAAATACTGACCCTCGGGCTCAGTATGCTCGCTGGCCCAAGACTCTCACCTATCTCGCCAAGAAGTCTTTTTTTGAGCGTCGTCACGCTCGGCAGCATATGTGAAGGCATCTCAGCGCTCAAAGGAATTGTCCCGTAACTGCTGCTGACACCACACACTCAACTCTGACACACATAACCACCTATCACTAGGCATATTTAAGAGACACCACTCTCATACTGTGACGCCCCGGTCGTTCGATCGTATAGGTACACCGTGTGTGGTATTATTTGTGCAATTTAAATTCCTTTAATTATGTAATTACGTAAATTACTTGATATTACTTGGAATATGTGACAACGTGAACTAAATGATTTATGTGACAATATGAATTAATTGAATTATTTGATCGAATGAAATACGTGCGTATGAGCAATTTGATCGCGTGTCCTTTATTCGTGTTTTGAACTTGGAACTTGATTATATGACCAATGTGCGTATTTTAATTTATGGCATGAGTGTTGAAAATTATTTGGAATTTATTTGGCATTCATACGACCAAAACGAGCTAATTACGCCCTTGACCAAAATTGAGCTCTTAACGTACGCGTACCTATTTTTTGTACCTAAAAACACCCCTATGAGACCCTACCCCACTTGGCCACTCCTCTCTCTCCCCTCACTCAGCCATACCGGCACACACACTCCCTCACACTCTCCCACACTTAAACATTTTTTATCCAAGAAAGAAGAAAGAAGGAAGAAAAGGTTCCCCTCCCAAAACCTCCATTGTTGTTGCATTCAAGCTCAAGAGACCACCATTTTCTTGCATCAAATTTCAAGGTGACTTCATGAATCAATTCCTTGAATCCATATGCATCTTTCATGATCATATTAGCAAGCATAAACCATGGGATTACATGATTGAGAATTGGAGTGAACAGTAAGAGTTTAGACCCCTAACTTGATTTCTTGTTAAAACATGAGTGATGATGGATTTTATGGCTTCATTCTTGCTCCTTGAATGCTCTTATATGATTCTAGAGGTATTGATTGCATGGTAGTTGGCTAGAGAGGATTTTTCCATTAATGCTCTTTCAAGGTTTTTGGGTGATTTGGTGTTATTGCCTTTCTATGCTCTTCCTTGCCCTTATATGCCTCTATAAGTATTTTTGATGCCAATTCTTGAGATATGTATGATTTCCTTGGCTAGATTTTGGTTTGAGATGTTCTTTTGTATATGTTTGAGAAGAGTTTGAGTAGGGGAATGCATGAGTGTAACGTTTGAGCTCTAAATGTGCAATATATGTGCCTTGTGTATGATTCCTAGCATGAATGATGATTTGGAGTAGTTTTACCCCTTGAATGCATGATCCCCTTCTTTCCCTTATTTGGTATTTGTGAGATAATGAATGGATGAAGTGTGTATATGTGTTATTGTGCCAAGAACTTGATTCTTTGAACCTTTATGCCTTCATATATGCCTAATTGCCCTAATTGCACCTTTGTGAACCACATATGTGATTATTTGAATGTTTGAGCTTGTGATTCATTTCTTGAATGCCTCTCAATATTATGATATGTTCCTTTATGAGTTAGCGGCTTAAAGAATGTGTCTTGATGGTTTTTAAAGTGTTCTTGCATGTGGAAAGGAGTTCTTGGCCCAATGTGTATGAAAAACATATTTTTTGGCCGCTTTAGGGTACCAACGACCGTTGGAGTTTTGGCCTTGAAGGCCAACGGTCGTTGGAATGAGGCAAACAGTGTGAAGCTACTGCCTCATTCCAACGGTCATCGTAAATTGAGGCACGAAATCCCAACGACCGTTGGTCCTTGGCAGTCATTTCCGTCCGTTTTCGTGCATTTTTTTCGCTTTTCTCTTCGTTCGTATGAACTTTTCCCACCCCTATCTTGTGTTAGGCTTATGATTGAGTATGTTTTGCTATTTATCTGGGATTTATGTCCATTTTATTATGACTTTAATGTTGTATGCATGTATGACTCGAAGACCGAATGAATGAAGGAAATGAACGTATATGAGCCTTGAATGCATTTATGGTGCACATGAACTTCTTTAATGCATTGATTATTCTCTTGTGCACATCATGACATATGCATTTCTTAGCCGAGCGTCTTAATTGGTCTCATATGTCTCACTCCACTTGTTTGCACAGATCCAGGTTTGGTTGGAGACGAGGCCGCTCCTTGACTCTTCTCTCTTGCTTCTTTTGGCTAAGGTGGTTTCTCTACTATTAGTTAAACGACCTAATAGAACCCTATATGAAATGTTTGAGCCAAAACTATATGTATATGTATTTAGAGTCATTTCCTATCGAGTAAGTGATTGCAAACGTAAAGCCTTGTTTCTTGAAACCTACCTTATTTTGGCGAGAATGGACTTAATGCAAAGAATGGGGCCCAGGGGCTTAGTGTGGGTGGCTAACCGGGGAGGCAAGGGCCGACAGGGATCCCTCACCTTAGTCCCACCAATGAACGGTGCAACTAGACCTCATTGGAGATAGCGAGGGATAGTCATTGAGTGCCTTTAGGGGATTCTTGTACCCCTCTAGGTCAATGAATGGATGGCCGGGTCTTGCAAACCCGTCCATCACCCGGAGAAGGAGGAACGTGCAGGAAGGTTGGTACACGAATTGCCCAAACGTATATTGAAATTATATGATTGTGCACGAAAGATTGATCGATTGAACGCAAGAATGAATGAGTGAATGAATGTAATGAATAAAGGAATGTTAATGAATTACACGATGTGGCGGAAGGAGAATTATGCACGCCCCCTCGCCGGGCATATAATGACCCTAATGAAATGAAAGATATAATCCCTTGCGTTGATTTCTTCGCCCACTTGGGAAATTGTTTATGAAACCTCACTTGGGATTATATTATGCATGTGAATGTCTATTTACCGCTTTATATGTATATTGTAAGCCCCATTATTATACCCACCAGTCTCTTTTAGACTGAACCCGGTTGTCTTTCAGGTTTTGTGCAGGTTAGGTGGAGCTAAGCGAGAATTCGAGTCACTAGGTCTTGCATTTGCTTTTAGCTCTTCCTTGAGCACTAGCATATTTATTATGTACTCTTGTATTTATGAATTGTACACCTATGGCGCTTTAATTTCTGGACTTGAGGCTGTGAAGGCCGTGCTATGTGAATAGTATGATTTTGTAGAGCACGTGGCTCATTTGTGCATGAATGCATATAAGGTTATGCTTCCGCGATTATGGTTTTATTCTCGCTCTGTTGTACGTTTGCTTAGCTTAAGGGTTAGCCCGCCTAGCTTAGTGTGTGTGTTTGTCCTCGTTCTCCGGGATCTAGCTCGTGCATGGATTGTCCGTTTCATATGAAGGTCGGGTCTCGGTGCGAGGGGATGTGATATCCCGCGCCAGGTGTTACAAATATGCTTCATCGCGTAGAAGATCAATGGAACATAGAGCCTTCTCCGTCTTGATGCATGCTACAACACGAAAAATCCTCTCGATTATAGTTATCCAATACTCCGCCTTGATGTCGTCGGTCGTGCCCGGAAAGATAGGGGGCGTCACTTGCTAAACCGGTCATAAACACTCTCAACCGGTGGTGGATGGTGAACCGGTGGAGGTTGAGGTGCTCGCGCGGCTTGTTTTGCGGATCTCGAGCCGCTTGTTGATTCTCCGCTTGAATGAACTGTCATAAGAGCCATCAAATCTGCGACATTCATTACGGGGGGTGGTGGAGGAGGTTGTTGATTCTCATCCCCCGGTCTATCTCCATCGTTGCGGCGACGTGGAGGCATCTACAAAATTTTCAATCATATATGCATGTCGGTTAGCCATATGTTCATATCATGTAATAGCAAATAAAATGCAATTACAAGTACAATGCGAAAAGCGAAATAAATAAACAAACACACGTTGTCCCTATGCCGTACACCTAGACGACTCGAGATGACTCAAGAGCACGAGTATGAACCTTCGCTCTGATACCAACCAAATAGGGGTGTAACGCCCGGTGCGAAGCAAGCGGTGATAAACGGTGGTACTAGACACGAAAGCGAGTAACAAATACAAGAAATGCGGAAGCTAAAACAAACATTCAATTCAACATGAACAAAACATTCATAATGTTAACCATCAAATAAGTTGACCAACACAGTCCAACACATCATGCTCAAAGTACGTAATTTAAATCAACCTAATGGCCTGTAACAGCCCAGATTTTCAGGATAAGAATGAGACAGGAAAGTAAAGGGTTATAAGAAAGCGTTTATAACCTCAATCCATTATGTGTTTTATTTTAAGTGCAT
>JBBMKE010400314.1:0-12565 GCA_037834125.1 Lippia alba | reverse complement strand
ATTTTGATGTTGGAATAGTCTAGAAATTATAAATTCAGAACAATTATTGACCTCAGTTTGATGTTTTGGATGATAATAATTAGACGTACATTTTGGCGGTTGTAACTCTTAATTTTTGACAATTTAAAGCTAATTAATATCATTAATCACTAGAGCATGTCTCTAATTTATGTATGCCAAAATTATATGGAGAGCTCACTTGCTAAATGCTGATGAGCTTTACAAGTAATTTGAAGATAAAATATATTAGGCATGTTGGGAGAAAGAAAAATCTCTCATATAAAGCATCGTAAGTGGGATTCCAACTTGAATTATTATCCAAGAGAAAATCATTTGGACCAACCCTTGTTGATTGTTTAATCCCACAATTTTTTAATTTTTTTTACACACGCCCTGAAGTGGAATTCAAACTTGATTATTGCCCTCAAGAAAATCACTTGGACTAACCCCGCTATAATGTCTCAAAATTAATATTTACTCTTAAAATAATTATACATGAAATGCACATTGGTGAAAAGTACAGAAATTTTTATACAACAATTATTGACTATTTGTGGAACACATGCCATAATAATTCACTCAATAAGTAGTGACAGAACCATGTATACGACAATGTAATAAATCAAATAAATTGAATCAATTTCAGACTCCTATGTCGTACTAATCTATGAAAATCTTCAAAAGAACATGTTCATTACACTCACGATAATTATTAACTTACACAAACAACAAAAGTTAAAGCTATGTTAACATTTAACAATCAACCATGGTAATTAAGAAAAGAGTACGTGCACTGTCATTAATCTTTTTCCTTATTTAATTTGGGTACGTAGTGAAGGTGATGGAATTATTAAAGCCGTAGACAGTACTAATATGTGGAGAGCAAGCCAACAAATGAAAATCCCTTTTTCAAAGTGATTTTCCCTTTCTTCCTTTGATTTTAAACCTGTCAAATTGAGACATCTTTTCTTATCCTCTCTTATCATTCTGCAAAAAAGAATTCCAATTCCAACCCCAATTTTATATGCAATATTGTATGAAGAGAACTGAGTAAAGCTAAAGCCGTTTTTTGGCATCAGAATCGCTTTCAAAAGCATGTTTTCGCCTTTGAAATTGCTTCCAAAAGCATATTATAACTATAATTTCTTCTATATATACATATTCTTTTCCCATTCATCTCGTAATATGTAGATGTATCCGCACAAACTCTGAGTTAAATATGGGGCCGTTTGAACTGGTTTGAGATATCCTATTTCATATTCGTATTCCATCTCATGTTTCAATCACATACACACGCCACGCATATAATTAGATGATCCATAATTTAAGAGACCTTTCTCCTAATTTGGACCCTTATTTATATACATGACGCGTATATGCGAGTGAAATAAAAAATGAAACACGAATATAAAAGAGGAAATCCCAAGCTGTTTGAACTTCTTGATAATTTTTTTTAAAACTGCTTGAACTTCTTGATAATTTTTTTTCTAATATAAATTTATAACATTTAACTTTTGAAAATTAAATTTTAAATTTTGTGCATAAACTTAGGAGAAGGAAAAAAAAAAAAAAAAACTAAGCACAAGCATCCCAAGTTTGTGTGTTTCTCAATTTGGAATACACAAACTTTTGTAATAAGACGATGAAAGAAGTCCTTCACCGTTCATTTATTTTCAGAAAAGATCATATAGCCTATAAAATATTATTCTCTAAAATAACCTTTTTGTTGGTTATTAATTAATATTCTTGGTTGAGTGGAGTCTGTGCGTGGGGATAGGTGCATGGATTTCTGTTCCCTTAACGCAGCAAAACTACACCTTTCATGTTCATAAATTTCAAAGCACGCCCATGCATCTTGTTTTAAAGACGTTACGGCTTCGACATCTTTTGGAAACATCTGAAAGAAGTTCTAATTTCTTGCAACTTGAATAAAATTGAGTGGTAAATAATCACAAATGGTCAAAAAATCGATTTCCCACTGTTAATTAGGTAGGTAAGTACGAGATTATGGGTTATATTGTTTTTCTTATCACAAATATCTTTTCAATTACTAAATTCGATATTATTACTATGGTTTTGACATAAACTTATTTAGATTTAAATCTTTGTAACGCGCATATAAGATGAAAATTATTTCATTTTTTTATAAAAATATCGAATACATACTAAAAGGATGCCAAATTTCTCAACCTTGACTCTACCTCCGTGCATTGTGTATCCCAGCACATCCCAATAAACAGTTGTTCGTGACATATCTATGAATAGAATACACGGTTAGAATAGAATTATGAAACAATATATTTCAAAATATTCTTCTTGTTATTTAATAGTTTTCTAAAAACACAAATGAAATAGATCATAATCGACTACAAGGTTTGATCCTATACCTATCCGAACAAAATAACACAAAGCTTACAAAATAAAAATTGCCCACAAATTTGTAACAATAAGGAACCATAAATAAAATTACCAAAGAGCATGGCTTTATTTTTCAATTTAAAACACAAGGGCATGACTTGAAATAGTTGTGCGTTTTAAATACGAAAACGTATAAGTCCAACAACAAAAAAGGTGAGAAAGAAAAGACAGGCCATATGCTGATCAGATCAGAATTGTGAGTGACATCACACACACGGACCATATGCTTAATTCTGAATAGACACTGACGTGGGCACTATTCATCTAACACATGGCCCAAGGAGATTCTGACATGTGTCGTCCACTCGTGGCGCTCGACCTCTGCCTCAAGTAACTTTTCACTTCCCCCAAAAATTTACCGCACCCGCTCTCCGAGGATGTGCCCATGTCGATCCGCTCGACCAACATCCCTCGACTCCCTCGACTCGTCACCACGTATCAGCGTCCCCTTAGCTGATAATGGCCGACCGAGCATTAAATGTTTGGCCTCAGTGGGGCACCTGTCATAGCATGGTGCTAACACTAAGTTGAGAGTAATGATGGGTTTACCCTATAAATATCGCTGCATTTATTTCGCACAGTAAGTCTTCACATATCCACTTTTATCGCACTTTACTACTCATACTTTTGACCTCATCACTCGATCACTGACTTGAGCGTCGGAACGCCAACTTGAGCAACACCCCCAAGTCTCCCAAGTTGGCCTCTAGCTCACCTCCTGCTGTTTCCTCGACCAGGTTCCAGGAAGATCGACGGTTCTCTCGAATACAAATTCAAGTGAGTCGAGCACCGATCCCGAGCTGCTAGGAAAAGGACTCAATCAGACACAATTAGTATATTATCTTTTTTTGTCTCTCGACTATACATATATGTTTTATTTAAAAATGTTGCAATATTTTATTCAATAATTTCATACTGTATCGTGATTCTTAGGGATTGCAAATCTAATTATTGAGGTGGACTCGTAGCTGCCCCATGCAATGTTCTTTTGTCAATGTGACGAGACTATTATGGTATTTGGAGTTATTAATTTAAATTTTCAACATATATATGTCAACTCTAATATATATCCACTCCATCCATTTTCCCAACCAACAATGTAATAATAATCAAGAAATCTTTTAAATGATCTTTGGTCTTGTCCATTAGTGATCAATATTTAATTCTAATTGCACGATTATAATAACATGGGTCAAGTCAAATTTTAGAGCGCATTAGGAGGGTTTTTTTTCGTAATTTTATGAACCTTAAAAAAAATTTGTATAATTAGATCAAAAGTGAGAATATATGTAGTTGGGTATGTTAATATAATGCCCCGAAAGAAACCACCAATTATGATGTTTGTATATATTTACAAATATTATTTTATTGTATCCGACATTCTTTAAGTAAATTTTTTTTAAACAAATATATATAGCATTGGATTTGTGTATCTTATTCTTGCATTATAAAACTACCTAACAGACATTTTTCACATGGATTGCTCCTTTAAGCTCAAACTTGTTACACGGAGAAGAAAAGAGTGCGACACATGAACCCACATACATATATTACAGGAAGAATCCACATAAAAGTAACATATATCTTCTTATCTCATATTGCCTCGATCAAATTTACCACAAACATTTAGCACCCAACCATCGTGGAAAGATTTTATTCCTACATGCGTTCTAGATTTCTGACCACCATACCTCCAAAATCACAAAACGACGTACACGAATAGAATAATTTAAGGAATTTGGTATTTTGAGGAAGGAACAAGTCCCGTCAATAAAATTTGTCTAAATAATTAATGGATTTATTTTGCATGAGAATGATCCAGGTGTGAATTTCATTTGGAAATATATATTAACTAAACAAAAATCTTTTTCCAAAATAAAATATGATCAGAGAAAATAAAAAATTTCTAAAAAGGGGAAGGAAAAGAAAAAAATAAGACTTATTGATTATCAATGACGTGATTCGTACTAAATATTAATTGGTCTAGTAAGATAAAATATTAGATCTCTTTTAAGTTGGAGAGGGTTGTTTTCGTATTGAGGCTTGATGCTCAAACTCTGAAAAATTATTGTGTAAGAAACTGAAAAAAATGTTCCGTAACACTTAGCACTCAGAATAATTAAAACCGATCTAGAAAATTGAAAATGAAAAATGACATGAAGTGTATTTAACAAACAATACATACAGCTTATTGATACATAAAAATTAAGCCACGCTCGTCTAATGATTATATATAATTGATGGTGTCATCAATCAGTCACAAATGACATTGCATTTCTTAATCACCATTAACAGTTAAAACATGTTCAATTGTCTAAATGCATCTTTTTCTCCAAAGTGATAAAGCAGCTGCCATGCATTGAGATTTAAAATAAAAATTACACAGGACCCACACCAGACAGTAAACCTTTTTTCGATTTTGTTTAAAATCTGGTAAGATCCACCTGGATTTCACCAATTTTTCTCTTCAAGGATAAATAACATACACATCCACCTCAATACACATCACTCTGGAAAAAAAAAACTTTCTGAATTAATTTACACTTCGCTATTCACATTAAGCACGTTTTGCACTTTTAATTTAGATTAAACTTAATGGTGGGAGGTTACTATCTAAGGTATTTAATTAATTTGTATTTATTATATATGTCGTAACAGGCCAAATTACAATCGTCCGAGAGCTTGTGTATTTATCAAGGACATGAAGATTGACGGTTGTAACTTAATCTGAAATATGATATGTGTACTAAACTGTAAATCTGTAATTACTTAAATAATTTAGACGAAAATCAGATAATGAATGTTAGATAGTAAAGCGCGGAAAAACACATAATCCCTGAACATTAATCACACAAACAATCATACACATATAAGCATTATTTATTTTGATGATTGATTTTCCATCTACCCCATAAATCATGTCATTTTTCTTCTCTAATTTTTTGTCAAACAATTCCCATCAACTGCCTTAACGGGACAAATTAGGGCATATAATTCGCACTTTTGTCATGTTAACTTGTGGTCCAAATTGCTTTAGCTCTCTCCATTCAATTTGCCAAAACATCAATAAGTCAAGATCACAATAAAGTTATTGCAATACTTTAGTATTAACTAGATACATAAGGCCCCTATATATATGTGTGTGTGCGAATAATCATGAAAGTTCATAATTTTGCAAAACCTAAACAAACATATTTGAACTCACAGTTTTAATATCTTATTACATACCCTTTAATTTCTTTTTATATTTAAAAATAAATAGTTCATAAAGGATGGGTTTTATTGCAAAATTAAGTTAATTATACAACACAACTACAAAAAAATTGGTGATTACCTACAGAGAAATCCATAGATAATTTGTAGACAAATTCAATTATCGACGGATTTCTGATGGATTATCTACGGAATAGACATAGTCGGAAAAGGCCCCGTAGAAAAATATACCTACGGATTATCTACAGTTTTATCGACGGAATTTTCTTACAACCAAGTTCCGTAGAAAAACCGTAGATACTTTGTAAAAAAGGCCGTCAACTTGATTTATACATTGTTGACCGTTTCCGACAGAATTTTTACAGAATTTTAGTGAAAAATGTTATTTTATTTATTTTTAAATATTTAATGTTTCTACAGATATTGACGGAATTTCGGTAGAAAATATCATTTTATTTATTTTTAAATAGGTAATGTTTCTACAAGTTTTGACGCAATTTTGGTAGAAAAATATTTTTAATTTATACTTTTTGTGATATTTATTTGAGAATTTTTAGTAGAAAATCTGTCAATAATTTATTAATTTATTATTGAAATTTATTGTTTTATTTTTCGTGAAAATGCATTAATAATATATTTAATTTTCTTATTTATTTATTTATGAACTTTTTCATTTGTTCGAATGTAAAATAACTACCTACAAAACAAAATAAATTCAAAACATGTTGAATATTGAAAATGTCTGTTAAAAACTCCAAAAATAAACAAATGTCATACACATTTAACTAAGACTTACTACTAAAAACACGTGAAACACATAGTTCAAGCACTTAAAAAAATATAAGGAAACTACTAAGATTCATCATGCTCCATATCCTGATCTTCTGCATCATTATCATGTGATATCGGCATTTTCCTTCCATTCATCATTATTGTCATCATCCGTTCCATCATCGCGGTCAATTGTTGTTGTTGAGAGGTCACTTGATCCATCACGCGCTCCACCTTTTGACTAAGAGTATCGAGTTGTAGCTGAACGGAAGGATCGGTGTATTGAGTAGTATCAAATGTGCAATTCGTATTTGACCGTACGTAATGTATCCCGTAATCAATTCCTTTTTTATTAGGACCTCCAAGAGCCTCTCTCCAACCTTGAAGCTCTGCCTCTTCGGTTTGATCAATGTCAGCTGGTTGAGAATCAAGAATCTCATGGACTGCCTTCTGCAAGTTAATTATAATACATTATTAAGTGTTCTCAACACTAGTGAAAAAAAAATAGTAAAAATATCTCAAATCTCAAACTCACCGATGTTCGTTCAGAACGTGCATCCACAAATCGGCCATCAGGCATTTTGTGCATTTCATCAAAGAACTCAATATATTTAGGCTTCCTACCAGTCTTTTTGGCCTGCAATACAATATATAATATATAATATACTAGAATATCAACTATATAAATAACATTCATTTATAAATAAAATATATTAATTATGTCCAAACAATGAATTAGAGGTGTTATAATTGAACAACGTGCCAAACATATTAAACCAACCAAAGCAAGCAACCGAACAATATGCCATACATATTAAATCAGCCAAAAGAAGCAATTAAAGTAGATTACATACAACAAATCATATACATATGTATCATCAGTACAACTGAACATTTCTTTCTAGGTTCCAACTTTCAAGCATGCATCAAACAACCAAATTTTCTAGAATCCATAGACAACATAGGAAGAAATAGATGATTGATTTAGGAAGATAAACAAAAAGTATACTTGTACATGGACAGACATTGTGGAAGTCCCAATGATAGAGTATGAACAATTTTAACTTTTAGCAATCCCAATAATGCAACATAGATCAGTAAAATTAAGAAATTGAACAAGGCGCAATAAATCATGTATATATATCATCACTACAACAACAAAACATTTCTTTTAGGTTTCAACTTTCAAACATGTATCAGGTAATCAAATTTTAAAGAATCCATGCACAACAAAAGGAAAAAATAATGACTGACTTAGGAAGATAAACATAAAGTATTGAAAAAACTAGTAAGATATACTTACTATTCTCATTATATGTGTACCGGCTGATATCGAACCCATTCTATGAAGTGCACCTCCAGTTTCAGATGCCCGATTTTGTTTAGCTATACTTCTCTTTTTCTTGTAAGATGGAGTATTCCATGTCCTCTTCGCTTTAGTCCAAATTTCCATGTCGATAAAATCTGGCTTCCGATCGTTCTTTCTGGCATTGTACCATATGTGTCTCAGATGTGATCCTGCCTTAAAATCAAAGGCTTTCTTCATGTGTCCCTCATAGCGTGGATTGTAGTGCACTTCTTTCTGGAAATTATAACATAGAATACACAAAATTATTTCAATCAAAATATACATAACTTGTTATATAAAACTTAAACATACAGGCATATTACCTTCCATTCATTAAACCAAATTTCCCTTTCATGAAAAGGAACGTCGAGGTAAGACTGCCACTTACCACCTTGCAATCTCCTTTTGATGATATCAGTGATTAACCTTGAAGCCTTATTTGACGGGAAGAATCTAGGTGAAAAGAGATAAAAAATTTAAGAAAATTAACTATTGATTATACTGAAATAATTATTTTTAAAAATTTACTATTGATTATTTAAGAAAAATAATTATTGATTATAGTAAAATAAATATTTACCCATTTTGGCCTTCTGGTAGGAGAATTTCATCAGGATTTATATCCGAGGGGCGTGGATGAACTCCGCTGCCACATGCATCAGTATGTTGTGATAGATCCTCTGAGATATCCGGTTCTAGAATAGGATCTGGTGTGTTGGAAAGTGAAATTTGGTACAGTTGTCGGATGATTAGATTGAGAAGAAGGAACGTCTAAGTTCCTTGCATGAGAACTTGCAGGACTTGTAGTAGATGATGGACCAACCAACCCGTGCATAGAAGGTGTAGAGTCACGGGGCGACACAAAACTAGAGCCACGCCTAAAAGGAAGTGATTGGCGGGTCCCTCTATATTTTCCCCGGCCTCTGGAAGGATCCATGCACATTCTACAAATATCAAATCATCATATAATATATGTAAAAATAGTTATGTCACAGAGAAAAACCAAAACCACAAAGCAAGCATAATTTTCAAAGAATGCAATAATAGATACAAGCATTGTAATTTGTAAATAAATTATTTAGTTAGAGGTTAGTCTTTCTATTGATTTTCTGTTAGGATTAACAGAAGTAATCACAAACTTAATTAGTCTAGCTTTGTATATAAAGTGTAACCAGCAAAAATAAGTACCATAAGCTGAACATTAATCCAATCCAGTTAGAAAAAGTTGCTTATAGATTTCTTACAAGGCAAAACTATCTTATCTCATTTCCCTTTACTTCTTCAATCAATATAATCAGCTTACATCTATAAATATATTGTCATCCTTCAAAATCGAGTGAAGAAAATGAATCCAACTACAACTAAATTGTTATCAAACAAAGTTTCATTTCGAGAGAACTAAAGTAATAAAGAGTTTCTTTAGGTTTCTAACTATGCCTCAACAAAGACGTCCCAATATTCTGAAAAAATGAAATTAGGGGGAAGTTTAATATGATGTATCTGAAATTGAAGTTCATATTTCAGCAGGAAACTATCAGACTTTACAAGTCACAACAGAATTAATTTAAATAGAAGTATCAATTTACATATTTTGTCTTTTGAACTGTGACCTAATTCCAGTGGTTCAAACCAATATCATTTCAAGTTTGATAAAAAAAAAGCAAATAAACCTGTTAACATATTACAAATCTCCATATGCAGAAAGCACTATACATGCACTTAATATTAAGTATCCAAGGGTTTGCATTCAAGAAACTGGAAAAGAAATGATAACTAAAAATTAATCTCTGCAAACAAAATTTTCAAGTTCTCGAATCCCTTGAGTGATGAAACTAACAACAACAACAACAACCACCTATACATGAATCGGTTTATGTGATAAAAAATTTCAAGTACTCAAGTAACTCTAGCCACACTGAACTTCAAACATTACAAATATCAAGGTTTACCCAAATTTCAACTAAGCTAATTAATTACTTTCAAAAACATATAAAAATAATGAAACTCAAAAGATTAAGAACCCATTTGAAGTCCAAATATCACAAACTCATGCATCAAGAACTCACAAAAAATGGAAAAAATAAACCACGCACCAAATTAATCCTCACAAATCCACAAATTCTGGAAATAAACAAACAATTCAAGATGAAGAAATAAGTGGGTTCTTTTACCTGCGAGATTGCTAGTAAAATTTGTTCTTCAAAATCTGATAAAATCCACACCCACAATAGAATTAGGGGAAGCAATATAACACTGACAGTGTTGGTGCCGATGACAGATGCGAATATTAAGAGGGAAGGGGACATGGTGGTGGTGGGAAAGTGGGTGGTGTTCTTCTGAAACGTGGAGCTGTGGAGGGACGAGGAGAGACGAGGAGAGTGATTTGGGGGAAATTTTTGCTGGGTTTGATCCCATTCAATCTTTATTTTTATATAATTATTTATTAGAAATTGAGAGTAAGATGCTGAATAAGAACTAATTAATCTTCTAAATATATCAAAATAGAAAACGTGTGCTATGTTATTAACTTTCTATCTTTTTTTATAATCATTCTTTAAAAAAAAAAAGAAATTTAAAACCCACTTGTATGTCGTAAAAAATAAAAACCCCACTTGTTTAGCTCTATATTTTATTGCTCTATAAAAGTTAATATCAATAAATAAATGCTACTTAAACTTAATTACCAACCTCGTATAAATAAATTAGAAAATATTAAATTTCACTAATATTCTTTATAATTATAACTATTTTTTATTAATATACTATTATTAAATTTATACTAAGATAACCATTAAATTTAATATATTAAAATAATAATTTTTTTACACATTCGTCAAATAATAATTGACGTTTAAGACTAATTTGTACGTCCAAGTCCTTACATGACTTTCCCCTTTTTGTTTTCATTTACAATAGATATGATATGAACTCTTGTAATACAAAACTTTACCCTTTACTGTTCAATTGTAACACAAATCACAAACATAAAATTTAAATAAGTAGAGTTAACCGAGATAATAATAGTAATATGCAAAACAATTGTAACTATAAATTTCAAGCAAATGTGCCTACAAATCGAATATCAACCTAACTATCATCATCAATAAATTCTTCCTCGGTTTCACCATCAGTAAGCTCTTCAAAGTTATCATCATCAACAAATTCATCATCCACTGTTGTAGCATTATCCCCAAAATTATGTAATTCTGAAGCATCGACATTCTCCAAAACATTGTTTTGATCATTTAATGTTGATACAAACTCATCGAACTCGGATGTGTTTATATTAGCAGACATATCATTTTGGTAAGCTACTTCCAGTGAGTTCTCAATTTCTATTCGACCCTTCGCTTTGGATTTTATAACAGCCCACCAACCTATCTTATCACCGATATTTCCAGGGTATGGTATATAATACACTTGTCGAGCTTGTTGTGCAATGATAAAAGGATCGTAGTTCCCTAATCTCCCATTCTCTCTAACCTCAACAATATTGCTTTCAGGATGCACTACACGAGTTCCACTAATAGGAGTAGGATCAAACCAATCACATTTAAACAAAACCACTCTCTTTACAAGTTCCCCAGGATACTCTAACTCGACAATCTCATTCAACATGCCATAATAATCATATTCCTCTGCTCCATCATTGCTCCCCCTCACCGAAACTCCACTATTCATTGTTTTTTTATTCTCACCCCAAGATCTTGTGTGAAACTTGAAACCATTCACAAAGTATATAGGCCATGTCTTAACTTCATTATTAGGACCACATGCCAATTCATGTATAAATTGACTTGTAATACCATTTACAGGATTTTGAACCTGTCAAAACAAATTTATTAGATGCATAAGGATATTAATACTATTACAAATATTATTTGTAAACAATTAGTACTTACATAACTCTGAAACCATGCAGCAAATTCGTGGGTAATCCTTTCACAAGCTTCTGCTTCAGAAATATTGAAGAACTCAATAAAGATGCTGCATTTCAATCAAATATATTAGATTGTTAGGCTACATAACTCAATTTTGTAATAAAAATCATTTTTATCACAATCACTTACTCAATAAAGGGTTGCACTTCATCACAGTTAAGCAACACATATAGTGTTGCAGCCCGACGCTCTTTACCATCTAGATATCGAGTCTTACAAGCACCAGAAGCACGACCTGGTTGATTAAATATAGATAATGGTGGAGCAGACTCATTGACTCCACCATCATCGTTCCGGCACAATCTTGTCCTATGAGAATGCACATGGCTTTGGAAATAATATGAACAAAAATGAGAAGTCTCCCGACGTAAATACGCCTCACATATTGATCCTTCAACCCGTGCCTTTTGCATCACTGTTTTTTTCAATTTTCCAAGATACCTGTTGATTCAATATATTAAATATTTATTTCATAAATATTAAGATATTTAGTAAGATATTTAGTATTGCATATATAAATTATATACAAATATATCTACCTTTCGAATGGATACATCCATCTGAATTGTACCGGACCTCCATTTCGAGCCTCTTCTATTAAGTGAATAGGCAAGTGTTCCATTACATCAAAAAATCCTGGGGGGAAAATTCGTTCCAGTTTGCATAGGATAATGACAATGTTTTTCTCCATTATATCTAAATCAGTGAGCTTTAAAGTAGTGGAACACAAATCCCGAAAATATTTACTCAATTCAGCCAATGGTTTCCATATTTCATCCGGTAACTCTCTAAATGCGATTGGTAACAATTGTTCCATGAAAATGTGACAATCATGACTCTTCATTCCAATAAACTTTCCTTGTTGTATATCCAC